>DWLS01003455.1:0-15684 GCA_018246255.1 Pachliopta kotzebuea | reverse complement strand
AATCCCATCTGTCGGACCTATATTCTTTGATGCGCATTTTTACAGCCCTTTGAAGGCGGCGCATCTTGAGTCTATTCGCCTCGGAGTGATATTTGTCATACTGCCCCAGAGCGGTGTTTTTCGCTCGGCGGAGCTGTCGAATATTCCACGGGAGATTCCACGGGAGATAGAGACACGAGAGATCGCCCCGATGGCCGCGTCGGGTGAGTCGATCGTTTCGGGGATAGCGTCGAGGTGCTGGGATTTTGTGGACAAGATAGTAACAATGTTTTCATATAGTATGTAGATAGGTTCATTGTAATGTCCAATAATTAGTATTTAGTTTGACAATACGGTTTGGAGTAATAATATTATTTTCACTTTGGTTAAATACATAACATATTAAACTGTTATTTAAATATTTTACTCGCAAATATTACTACATAGAACTTCTTTTAAAAGCAGCTTCTAAAATGGCCTTACCATTTAGTACTAATACGACGTTGGTTTTTATAGCTTGCCTTCAAAACTGTGAGCAATCATTTAATGATATACGATCTGATTGAAGTTTTACAGGTAAAGTTAACTAATTGCAAATGCAACGCTATAATGTCGGTAAAACGACATAAATAACTGACGAACAGTTAAATATTTACTGCTATTTATTAAATTTTCCACAAGATTAATAACAAATTGAGCTTACTTGATGTGGCTGTTATAGCCTTAGATATTGTTTCGTAAATATGAAATTGCGTTTAAGATATTGCGTGCTGAATAGAATTTAGTAGTAAATTGTATTTTATCTGTCTACCGGCATTTACATTGTTTATGAGAAGATTGTAAATGTTTGATTTTATTACTTTACATTGTTAATTTAAAATCAATTTTATTTTAGAGTATTAATTGCAAAATTTCTAAATCATACCAAATCTTACACGGCCAATATTAAATTCGGAACCGTTTAATTCTCGTATGTCCGTAAAGTGACTTATAGTAGCGAAGTTTAATTTCGCCAGATACAATCTCACAATAAAAATTCGCATTCTCCCAAACTATCCTTAACTACGAAGGTGTTTCGGCGACCGTCATTATCCGTTGTTAAGCCGACGGGTTCCCTGATCCATCAAATTACAAGCCGGCCCTAATATACCCCGCCCCGTGGAGCAGCCTTTCAATAAGCAGCACCGCTGATATGGCGTAATTATAGTACGTGAGCAATCGCTCCGAGCGAATTTGTACTGTAATACGGTGCACTCCCTACGTGGCAGGGCTAGCGAGGTGATGCCAAGACATGCCAGCCGTGCCCTCGAAGAAAAAGGAGATAAGTATAAATTTCGTAATGATCAATTACGACTTGATTATATTACTACATTATTAAGCGTTCGGGAAACTGCTCGATACGGGCAACGCAGGACTGGTCGATGTGGATATGTTTGGAGGATGTTTGTGTCCAGCAGTAGACCTGTATGGGCTGGTGATTATTTAGTATCTAGGTAACGAATGTAGATAACTGTAGGGAAATGGATAGTTCATCGTTAAATATTTTTAGTAGAGAACCGTGACAATAGGTTCTTTAAACCCTTTAAAATATCGGATAATAAATAGTTAAAAATTAAATCATAATCTTTAGTTGATATACGCTCACATTTGAAATAAGATCTCCTTTAGAGATCTCAACTCCGATCGGTTCTATGCTGTTCGCACCAAGTGGATTTCCTCTTCCTTCACCAGATATCATTTATCAGATGAGGAAGAAATTTCAATCCTTTGTTAAGTTTCAAGCCAAACGTTCTTATTATTTACTAAAGGTCATAGTGGAAAGTGTTTTTTTAAAAGCGCCATCAGTTACTAAAATAAATAGATGATGAGAATGGCAGCCCTGGTGATCGAAGAGTTCTCCCACAGACTATTTGTTACATTGATAGCTTTGTATCATTTTAACATACTTTGTGGTATTCGAAAGGATTCATGTTCATAAACAATTCGCTTCAAGGACTATATGTTATATTGTATGTTTGTTATGAGCAAGTGTTGGACAATCTAAAAGTTGCATAGTCGTAGAATAGTACGAATTCCATTTTTTTCCTAGTGTTAATGAGTCATTGAGATGATGTGAAGGGTACCCCTTTAATAGACGGATAGGTCTGATTGCGTTACTACTATTAGTGATTTAACTGAGGTTTCTGACATCTAAGTGAACGAGGCAGAAATGTATGTATTTTTTTTATAAACTCGAAGAATAATAATGTGAATTGTTGTTTAAAATTAATTTGATGTTGTATAAGATGGGAGCTTTAGCGTCAAAGTCATCTTAACTATTTTATGTCCACTACTGGACTCTTGTGATGTATTCCACAAAATAGAATCTTGTGCTGTTTGAGTTCAAAGGCTACCTGTCATGCGAGTCTCAGCATATGTATCTTTAAACGTACGTCGGTCTTCGGTTCTTCTGGACCGCAGTCCTCTGTTGTTTATCATGATCTCACTAATTATTGTAAAAGACCTCAATTAAATGTAGCAGAATTTAAATCGTTTGATTAAACTTCCTCATTGTTAATACTTCCATATATTGAATTAGTACGCAACTCGCATATGTTAAAGTTTATCGCTTTTGTTCTATTCGAAATTGTCTTGGTTTTTTCCCCTACAAATAAGTTAAACAAAATTAAACAATGCATTTTAAAAATCAGCGTTTATTCTTTGAAATAACAACAGCTTGTTTCTTTAACGACCGGCCGTCAACGTGAAATCGGTAAAAAGTTGCATTTTAATGGCGTTCACATTAACATACAAAGTTACGTTTGACAATTTCCATGTTCATGTTAATTATGTAAATCTATGCCGTATCCTTATATTGACTTCTAAAATAACTAGCCGTGGAAGGAAACACGCTTTACAACCGCCTTCTAATATCGGTCGTCGGCCCGTGGCCGCATTTAATTATGCATAATTCATTATTCCAAAGGCTTCTAGTTATAAAATAATTGCCGGACGCATTGAATATGTATTTGCATCATTTAATGACATGTCGTACGTTGATGAATGCCATTACGATTTCTGTGTCGTGATTCAATCATTGCGGCTTTTCAATCACCTTTACATGTCAGTGTATCAAATGTTAGCAGTGAATGTATGGCTGGACCGATGGATTTAGTGTTATTCAATTCAACGATTGCAACTACAAGAATATTTAATCGATTACAAGACAGAGGTTTTTAATTCTTTTCGTTTTATTCATTGACGCGGACGTGAGGAGACGAGCATCACGTTCACTTGATGGTAAGTGATACGCTTGCCTATAACAACGTGGCGCTGGTTAAGATTGGATAAACAGCACCACAATTGGGCTCGTCGCTTCAAGACATAGGGTGTTACTTTTACCCCAGTAATTTTACTAGCATATAGCAAAAGAATTCAATATATATATATTCTTTTATTCCTACTTGACCGCGCATAGTTTAAATCTCACATGTAAAATCAAATATTTGTTATTATAATAGATCCCGTTGAGTATATTAAATTTGAGTCAATAGACAATATTTTTTACTTTTTACTACAGATTTAATTTTTTAAGTTTTTTACTACACTTCCCTGTTTTATCGCCTTGACAAACACTTTGGATCCACAAGTTGCAGGGGCTCATAGTAAACGATCTACGAAATTGCTATCGTGAGGGCTATAAAGCAGGCGCGAATGCGAAGCGTTTATTGTACATACTATAATTTTATTCGGTTTTGAGTTAAAACGATTTTCTACCATCTCCATACTTAAGTTCTTTGAACTATGTTACGTTGGGTGGTATTTTCATAACAACAACGATTCTATTTATATCTAATAATTGTTATGTTGTAATTGAAACTGTTATAACCACTCAAGTAAACATCCTAATAATCCTTCCACATCTCTTAGATAAATAGCCATCATTTGCCTCTAATAAAGACAAAGATATTTGTTTTTATGTCATCCTTTTTTTGTGGTGTAACTCGCGGAAAAATATAGTAATTTAATGCTAGTAAGGTAACATTTATAACAATGAAAAAATTTAAGTAACTAATCCCTTATTTTTTTACTACAAATTTAACAAAAATTGTCTATCATTAGAAGTCGTTTGTCTTTTAGTTTCCTAATTGAACAAAAATATAATACAAACGCTTTTTTAAGTTAAAGCCTAAATTTTATAAGTAATTATTATTTATAACACCGGCTCTCGTTTAATTCTGTCTGCATTTTAATTACTTTGGATTTCTATATGTAGCCTACTGTAATAGCTACTTATGTTTGCAAATTTATCGAGAGACATTCCTGAGAGATAATTTTTATTTAACAATACCGACAGCTTACCATTGGCCTGCTTTCAGTGATGTTGTAGTACGATGCGGTTGTTCCAGTTACTGGGATCATTCGGTCGTTTCTCAAATTGTTCAGATTACAGCCGTAGGTGGAAACGGTATCGCCTCGTGACTCCGCCTTCGGCTACTTCAAAATTAATATGCGGCTTTGTCTCGGTTATAGCGTCTAGGGTAATTTGTGCGACGAATAGTAGTGTTCACATACACAATGTATCCAAATGCCTTGATATTGATGGATTTCTGAAGACTGAACACCAGTTCTGCGCATTTTAGGTAGATCAGCTGTGCTTTACTGTGCTGGTGATATAAGATCAATATCGTGTATATTTATGGGCCCAAGATTATCGTTATAAAATTTTCTATAAAGTTGAAAACAGTCATTTTTATTTACTTTAGTCCTTAAAATTTTTCTATTAAAAAGTTTTGTTATCAAAGTTGGTCGAAATAAGTTAACTGATATTTTTCTTATTACATTTTTAAAGTAAAACATATTGAAATACTTCGATTTACATGAATTGATTTATCCGAGCCCCCAGTACCAATAACTTCCCATTATCGTTCCCAGCTACCGGCGTATTTCGCTACTGGGTATCTTATTACCACCATATCTCAAGTAATACCAATGCTATTTATTAGATTGACTCGTGAGAGGATCGTGCCGAGGTGGTTTCTAATAAAATAAATAAGAAGAATGCATTGCGGGCTAATAAACTAACGGGTCCACTGCTACCGGGTTTGCCCGAGTAATGTAACTTGATTACGATGATTTTATACGTACAACGATTACTTTACACTGTTCTGTTGTATATTTCATAAATTAAAGGCTTTCGCGCTGAATTGAGCCTGTATGTTTCAACACGTGTGATGAAATATGTTTATTCCACGAACGGACAAGACAGTCAGTTACGTTCACTTGATGGCGCTAGTTAGTCTGATAGACACTGTACCACACAGTTTTCATCGCTTTGAGATATGCTACGTCTTGTTATCCTAGTAAATTCACTAGCTACAACGCCTTTGAAAGTGGAACACAGTAATGTTAGAATTTTACTATTTGGCGGTAGAAGTAGGAATAGCGGTGGTTCTTATTTAGATTGTATTCGGCAACAGACAGCTACTACTAACAAATATTCAAAATAATCAAAATATTATATATTGTAGAGAATAGTTTTTAGGTTAAGTGATTCTTGGTAAAATAAGTATTGATAGGTTCGGTAAGCTTAGTAAATATATATATCTTAAGTATCTAACATGTTCATCATCATCATCATCTCAGCCTATCTAACATGTTAATTTCTGGTAATCCTAAATCGCATGTGAAAGTTAGAAACTTGGGACACAATGTTTATTTTTAGGTTCTATTAAAAGTTTACAGCACTAAAGCTATTAACGTTATGCCAATAATAGCTAAACTATTTGTAAATGTCGTTGGAGGTGGTACCCAAGGGGGCGCCTATAACCATTTTAATGGACCCGTAACGATACGTTCAAGTTATTTGCATGGAGATTACTTCGGTAATAACTTCCTATACTGTTGATGGGTTATTGTTTTTGATACACCCATGCATAGTAAATTAAAGATATGTAATTGTTAAGCTTTCAGTTACATTAATTTGAATACATCAAATTTTTTGAAAAATCGCGTCCTGGATTTTTAAAAGTTTTTTACATTTATAAGTCCCTTTAACTAGTTTAGAGTCAATTGCATATTAAATTTTATAACTTAACATCTTATACATTCCTTGTCTGTATTACATTTTCTTCTTAATTTCAATATGTAGTACGTTTTGTATAATACTGGTTCAATTTTATGAAAACCACCTTCTCTCGTGTCTTCTTTTCCACTTTCATATATAAATAGAATCACGGTCAATCTTGTGTGTGGAGTGGATAAGCATGCATTATTACTACACAGTAATCACCTGTTTAGATGTCCGCCTGCATCCTAACTAGTGTGTTTTTTTTTTTAAATTCGACTAGACTAGCAAGGCGTTCTCCTTATGGTAACTGATATGCTTTCCTATAACAACTTGGCCCTGGTAAATATGGTGTACAGAGCACCACATTGCGCTCGTCGAGTTGAAACATGGGTTATTGTTTCCTCTGTGTTTATTACATAGTAATATTAATATACATATAAACTTACATATCTTATATACACTTAATGTGCGCACGAGGACGCGTGCACAGACAAGTTGAAGTATGAATACCGACGGCTCAATTTGCATGCGGTAGCTCTGGTCCGGTCGCGCCGCGGTCGCACCGTAGTCGTGCCGCGGTCGTGCCGCACGCCTGCATAATGCGCGCTGTGAACACGCTCGCGACCTATTTTTTGGCTGTACCTGTCTCCGGAGGTTCCGATGCGAACATGTCTCTATTACAGCCGTTTGAAATGGTCCTACTATTTGTTTGTATGATATTTCTAAATGGATACAGCTTCCATTTCGTGTACTCTTTTCACAAGCAATTTTTTTTTGTTCTTGTTCATTTATCATTTAAATATGTTATAAACTTACATACGTACGTATTTATATATAGACATATGAGTAGAACGTCAGTATATACGTACTAGGCCGTGAGCCCAGTGTTCCGCGTGCCCAGAGTCAGATAAGATTTATACGTCGTATTAGACGAGTTAGCACTATCATCACCAAAATATATATACGTAATATATAAAACGTTATAAACTTATTTGTAATAAAAAAATATTGGCTATTAAACCTATTACAATTTGAAAACTAATCAATACCAATTTTTTTATTATGATCCCATTATCCTTTATTTATAGTGTACGTCGTCATTAACTATGTTTTAGTTTCAATAAAACTTTATTCTAATTGAAGCTGTTGCAATTACTACAGTAACGTGACTTTATATTTCATGACTAAAGGGAATTTACACTACATATTATGTTGTCGTCATCATCAGTTGAAAAAAGCCCACTGCTGGACATAGGCCTCCACCCCAGATCTCAACTCCAATCAGTCCTGCGCTCTCTGCATCCATCTATTTACAATGAATATCATGATTACTAATGACATTGTTTTATTGACGAGCGTATTACATACCATCAAATGAAATTGATTAATTAAAAAGTCTTTAAATAAATAATATTACAAGATTCTGAAAAATAACTTGTCCAAAAACGGCTAAGCGTAAAGATTAACTAAGCTTTAATACTTCCATAAAATATGTCTTAAATGTATTAACATTTAGGTGAGTCCTCAATCTCTGGACTTATAATTAAAATTGTATATAAATTATCAAACTAAAAATACCTGTTAGTATTTTTTTTTGATAAAATTAATCTGTTCTCTCTGGTAATAAATAGTAAGGGCCTCGGTGCATTGAAGCCTTTCCCTGTAACGGAAGCGGAATAATCTTCGATACGGGTTTGTTTTAGAAATTGCGGCGGCTGTGGTCGTGGCCATTTGTGCGCTTCTTTCTCGCTACTATTCGAGCAGCGGGATCTGATGCATTTTGCGGTTTACCGGATTCACTTAATATGGTATATATTAAAGATTTATTGTACACAAAAAGTAAACGAATATTTTTTTATTAATTATAGTAACAACAGATTGCAAGACAAGATGTATTTAATATTCTATGCCACGAGTTTCAGAACGCGGCGCCCAAGGCCGGCAAGAGAACAAATTTTTTAAAAAATTGTATTCTATGTTTTGGTATAGTGATAGTTTTGTAGTTATTAGTAAATCTCTAAAATTCCGTTTATTTAAATATGTATGCAACTGATATCTTAATTCTTGTATACACTTCTTTATTCAATCACATATGCAAGTCTTTTTGAAATTAGTTATGGGCAGCGTACGTAGCAGTTTTAAAAGGAATTTTACGCGACATAATAAATTAAAAGGTTAAAATACAAATCTAACTCCTTAATTATATAAATATTTTAAGCTTTCTTTTTAATTCATTTGTTAATTCGCTTTCTAGTAACACGGTGTAAAGATAAATAGAAATTATGACGATCTTTAATCTTTAATGTTGGGGTTTTGCGAGGCTTTGTGTAGTAAGTATATGTTTCTTTTACATTATTTACTTTATGATTTAATTTTTGGTATGAAAATTTACTAATGAATTTTATATATAATGTAAATTCCGTTTTGAGAATTTTATGTTTAAAGTTTTAATAAATAAAATGATTATTATAATACCGTATTCAAAAACCGTTTGAGAAGTTTGAAACGTAAATAGTAATTGTTTATATCCAGTTCCGCCGCACGGCCGCATGGTTCCGCCCTACGGACCCACCTACAGCATCTACCCCGTTATCAAAGCAGCGAGATGATATGTGTGGCATTAATCTTTTTAGATAATTTAAATGCTAGATTAGAAATATTGTTTTATTCGGTATATACGATACATTATATTCGTAGCAAACAGTTCCTCATAAAGTCCCTACAATCAATTCGCATCTTCAACAGAACTTTTATTGTATTCCGAACATTTGACATTTTTTTTAATTTACTTGTAAACATATATTTTAAATTTGATTATTTTGTGGTTTAGCTATATGTATATTTTTATCAATTTTAAAAACTCAACTTTTGCCTGGTTTGCCATTTGGGCATGCATTGGCAAAGTTTTTAACAATTTTTTTCTATTACGTATATATTTTTAATTATAAATGCACATCTTCCAAATTTTTAATAAATAAACAATTTGACTTTGGGAGTTTTCTATCATTTGTATTTTTAATGGTATAGTAAGTATCTTATTTACAGCGATCTGGCGTTGAAAACAATGTTTGAACTCGGTTATCTCAGATCTTATTTTATTTGAACGTAAAATTTTCACCTCATTTGTAATGAACGTGCATGATCTTGAAGTCATACATCTTAAAAATCTGATTTGTGGATAGTAACCCCGCTATTAAGGCTCTGCCCTCACGAGCACTCCAGTTACAGCGAGATAAATTCCGATTAATTGAATACGGACGCCATTTGTAATGGGAACTGTGAGAAAATCTATACACTAGATTTGTTATTAAGATTACAATGAAATTAGTTTTGAGCTGCTTGATATTTATTGTCGAGATTTATAAATTGCGATAAGCAACGTTTTTTGTTTATGTGTTTCCTCTATATCATTCCTTAAACGTAAGTTTTTACATACACTAGGTTTACCGTAAGTTTGAACAGTAAGATATTTGGTGTTAATAAGAAATTCGATTATGAAGCATATTCGGGACTGAACTTTTTGTCTCTAAGAGACAAGCAGAGTGTTGTCCTGTGGAAACCTCATCAGAATCATCATGGATTAAACAGGTGTACCTCTCGCCAATAGTTTTGTGGCTACGTTGTATAAACCAAAAATACTAAGCTTACGAAGAAAAATTACTTATAAAATGCATATATTTCACTATTTCTAATATAAAAAATATTACATAGAAATAAGTGAAACTTTAACACTTATGACATACTCTATCCCGCCTTGTCATTTGTGTAATAATAAAATATTAGTTTTTATTTATTCTAAAATCTCATGGATACCTAAACATTCTGTTTGAGTTGTCAACAAAACAAATATTTTCATTTTATATCTAATATTGTTTACATTTGCATTGTAAATTTGAATGACTAAAACTCATCTGTCATAGTAAAAGTTTGCTGTAAATCATTATTAAAATATGTATCAATTTTCTATTTGTCAGGTTTAAGAATGGATGGATCCATTAGGTGTCTCGGGTTTACAGAGCTTTCGATGACATAGAAATTATGTCCCGATGTCAATAGCTAATAACGCGCTTTGTCAAAACGATGAGAAATAATAACGGTTCACGAAACCTGTTCATTGCGAAACCATACCACACTTTTGTCACCTACTGTTTATTGGAAATTTAAAGGTAATAATATACGATCTCTTAAACTATTGTTCATAATATAAATTTCTTTTACATCAACAAATTTAAAGATTTTTAAGGCAATTTGACATAGTTTTATTAATAAGTAATATGGCTTGGCTTGGTGACCGGTGAGACTTCCACTCTTATTCTAGATCGAGGAGGTTCACCCGGGGCAACGCATATAAAAATATATTATTTAAAATGCAAAGATTAATGCTTCACTACGATTCCACTTCGTATTAAAATACGATGTGGTTTGTGGTGGTAAAGCATACTAATCTAGCAGATCCCACCACTCCGTTTTACCTGGATAGAATAGGTAATGAATATCTCGTCGTGGACATTTGGTAAGACTACGGAGAGAGTCATTTAAAAAGGGCCTGGTTTTACTGCCTAAACTTAGAGTCCCCAGAAGCAGAGTTCGCAACTTTTTTGCATCGGTTTTGTGATAGACCGCTCTTGAGTCAGATACGAACCATTAGTGCACTGCCAACATAGTGGCGAGGAAAAGGATATCCCTGAACAGAATACCCGTACGGGAGAAAGATAAACATATGTTTATATTAAAAAACTTGCGTTCTTTGTGTAGTAAATTTATGTAATAATTTCCTGACGCTGTCAAATTTCGCACGAAAATTTCACCTTATCGATTATATAAGCAATGGTTCCTTATAATCCAGCTTTATAGAATTAATTGTTAACATCCTGTAAATAATTAAAGCGAGCCTTCGGAAACTAAGCGCCTTACAAATCCAAATGCCTCGTGATTATTAATGATTTCGTACTTAAGTCGTTACTTAATCTTCTTAGTGTTCAGTTTAGCTGGACAGCGTCCCTCCTTAACATTCAACTCGTTGTAAGCATTACAAATTGGATAGTCTCTTTGCAGGACTTAATATATAACTTGGGCCATTTAATATGCGGAAGTTTGACTGTTAAATGTATGATCTTAAATACTGTATACATTAAATTACGTATCTACATAGTTACTGGTCCAATATTTTTTATTGATTAGTTAAGTTTTATTTAGGTAAAACTTATTTATATTTGAATCATATAAAAGTGAACTTGAAGTTATTATTAAGTGCGATTAATTGGCTTTTGTTTTCTGAAATTCCTTTAAGAAACTCATTACGATAAAATATCTTTAAATTATTTCCACTACATACCATTTTTACTTTTAAGTTTTCGATAACGCAAAATTTCTTTGACAGTTTGGCTTACTTTCTAATTTCCTTTCTAATAGTTTTAACTAATGTTCATTAACGGGCACCGTCGGATTACTGAACAGCAGTGTCCCCTGTCCGGCAATATTTTGTCAACTGCCCGCATCATGATTCATCCCGCTATCAAGCAACTTCGACTAACTTAGAGCATTAATCCTAATTACGTTGATCGAGTGGCCGGCGGAGTTCAGTGGTATTGGGTGCCGCGGCTTCTAAGAAATAATCTTTGCCCATTACCTGGCTTTTTGCGCGAAGAGCTTCGCGGATTTTGCCGTTAGGTCGAATTTGAATGTTCTATACCTCATTACCTACATTTAATTTGGTTACTAAAGTATGAGCCTTTCTAATAGGAGTCGGAGTAGAGTTATTTACACAGAAATGGGTACAGAGTACACGGCTATAATTTCACAAAATATCCTCTGGAGAACAATGGATATAATTTTTCTTTTCAAACATAAACGTAGTAGTAAAGGTATTTTATGAATATCCTGCTCATTAGACGGAGGTGCCCAGAATACAGGAATGTAACTCGCTCAATTTGACAATATCTAGTTTGGTTAGCTCATTAAATAATACTATTACAATTATTATTAATCTCTGAACAATCATTCTTATTGTATTTTTTTATTGCATCCGACATGCGATTTCTTGCTAATTCATGCTTTCATGATTACCTTTTCGTATCTGTTTGAGTGTAGACGTTACTAACAGCTTATTACCTCATGATTGTTTTATTTTAATGAAATCTTTGTCTTTAAATGAAAATAATTTATTTCATGCAAGAAATATTGTTAAACTACACTGTCGAGTTGATAAATTAAAACAACAGTCCCCTTATATTCTACCGGTAAATTCTCGCCGTCCGTCAGTAATCATCGGCTTGTAACCGTAAGCTTTCTCCCAAGAAGCGCGGTAGTGGATTTAACTTAAATCATCACCATTACAATTATCAGTTTTATTGATGGTGCCATCTCCTAATGAACGTCAAATTCAACGCAATCAGTAAATCCAATCACAAATTATAAATAAACGTCTGTAACGCGACGAGACAACACGGATGTGAGATTTTAATAAATTACCAATGATAACAGAAACGCCGCAGCATCGGGACCAGTTGAAGAACCTTTGACAAAAGGAGAATTTACAAAACATATTATTTCTCGTCGGGACCGCAAATGTAGTGACAGTGTGAGGAATTAATTTGGCATTATTCAAATGCTGAATAGGTTTCCACATAAATATATACTGATGGCATTGCGAACATATGCAAATTAACATATAACGTTACTACATACATATTTCTTATTTCGGAAATATTCGATGCGATACTTCGTCAGGTCTAGATAAATCGACGCAATTTGTTTCAGCTGATTGGGATCTTAAAGGGATGTATTTTTCTTGATTGTTTTTCGTGAACCCTTCCTAGGGGAGGCAGAAACGAAAAGCACGATGGATTGCGGATCGGCAATCGATCTCGTATGCTCAGTCCTTGATATATTACACCCTAGGTGACATTCAAACCTTAATACTTGATTATTCATTTAAAATGTAGACGGATGAAATAACTAATGAAGTAGTCGTCTCGTTTGGAAATTTTTAAAAGTCGTTAGTTTGTACCTTGAAAGAATTTTAATGATATTTGTTCAAACTCTTTAGACATATGAAAAAGAATAATTTTAAAATATATTTGAAGTTTGTCAAAAAAAAGGTTTGACAACAGTCTCGTGTTCTGGAGGCCGGCGCGTCGACGTGGGCGCGTCTACTGGTCTCTTTGTGTCGTGCAGAACATGGTCCTTCGATCCGGTAGCCTTCCTTTAAATTTATGTCAAATGTTTATTCTCTATTTATTGTAAACAAATTATAAAATAGATAATTTTAGCTAACCACTTAAATTTTATCATTTTTATTGCACTTACACGCGCTCGCTGCCTATTATTCCTTGTTATAACGAGGAGACGAGATATAAGATACTGTTACTCAATAATCTCAGATTACACGTAACAATGTGGGCGATATTTTAAAGTGTTTTTGCAATATTTCTTCCGTGGCCTGTTCATTTGTTAGCGGACGTTGCGCGTCTAGGATTTATACGCCGGGAACATTATCTCCCTTCAATGTGACCGGAGTCGGATGTGCGCATATTAATGGGCTAATACCGGCTCATTCATATTTTACACGGGCAAATAGATTGTGTCTAATAATTGGACACGCGTCAGGCGTGTTGTTGTAATGTGGTCATAAGTCAGGCCGGACTGGGGCGCGTGTCGTTATACCAATCCGGGACAATGCGTCGCCTGGCTCCGCCGCTCCCGGATGATGGATGAGCCGGTTATGAGAAGGTGGATTGGCTCCCGCTCGCATTAGCCCGCCGGCTGATTTAGAACGCACTTTGACACCTTCCGAGAGTTATATGATTCCATTTTATTAAACATTATACTGTATACAATAATAACTATATTGTCCCATGACAATGGTCATAATATACACTAAAACAGGATATGTTTATAGTTGAACATGGGAACCATTGTACTGCAGTTTCAAATTAATACACTTCCTGTTAGAGATCTGATTGAAAATTGTGGACCTGTGTTCCCATTTCTTAAGATTTAATTATTTTTACGTGAAATTCTAATAACTTAATAAAAGCAGCGTCTTTTACACAGATTATTAGTTATATGCCCGTTGACGTATTGTCAAAATTGGTGCAACTGTTTATTTGGTAATTTATTGATAAGCATATATAATAAGTAAGTTTTTAAAACTTGATTAAGAGCGATACTGTTAGTGTTATATGATGTTATTTTGTTTGGATTGTTAGATATGTGTACATACATGCGTATATATGATGAGAAAACTTAACAAGAGACGCCCACGTTTGATTAATAACATTGTAATAAAATTAATAACCACGGAGCTATGTGACTCCTCCGACGCTCCTGACAAACGATGGAGTGTAATATCATATGGGATAATAACTATAACCGCCGGGATAAGGGGCTTCGTCAGCTATTCACGTTTAATGATAAGGTCGGTAAGTGTGTTGCTATACTTTTACAAAAGTTTAACACTCTTATTCCACAATCGTATAATGTTTTATATAATGATACTTTAACAATTTCGACTCGCTTTTGAGTTATTTTTGAACTAATTATTAATTTAACTTGATATTAATTGACAGAAGAGACTAACAAGGAAACTCGCTGGATAATGGCTGACTGAAAGATAAGAACTAATGTAAAACTAGTGCAATAGTTGTATTATTAATTATTAATAAATAACTATATCGGCCAAATGATGTTAAATGTTATTTTCAAAAGCTTTAGATATATTTTATTTATTATTTAAATACAATATGTCTCGTATCATTCACGAGCAACTTCTTTGTTGTTTTTACGCAAAAGTGTAAATTATTCCTACCACAGTGTTATCGTATCGATAAACAACCGTCTCGAACAAGATCAGTAACAATTATGAACGATCGAGCGCACAGCACTGAAATTATGTAAAACCTCTCCAGCATAAACCACGACATAACAGTATCACGGGGACTTAGATCATAGCGAAACGTCGTAGGATTTACAATGTGCACTTGCGATGGCGCGGGCCGGCGAGAGGGAAACAAGATCGTCGCCGGTCGGACGATAAATCTGCCGCGTTTAACTCGCGAGCGGTAAATAACGGCTGGATTTCCGCGTGCGATGCGCCCGCGCATAAATCTGCGCGGTATTGTGATATTGTGCTGCCATTATGAGATCCGTGGAGGCAACGCGTCGCATAAATGCGGAGTTGTGTTGCCATCGCTGTTTATGTTCCATGTGTGGTAATTTGTGTCTGGGACTAACTCAATCGATTCTTATTGTCCATTTGTCAGGGCAATGTACAAGCTTTTACTGGTTGTAGGACATGGTTGTTGATAAACGATATGGGAGGTGCTAAGACAGCGCTTATTTCTGCTGAAAAAGAATCATCATTGTCAACAGCCCGCGGCTGTTCACTTCTCTCCCAAGGAAAGCCGCTTACCCCGATTTTCGGCAATACGCAGACAGTATGCGCAAACATTACTGTGTTATCATTTAGCAATGTAGCGATTTTAACTACTGAGGTAAGAAGACGAATATCTAGTGTCTTATAGAGACGATTACAGTAGTGCAGTGTATATTTCATGAGAAATATATTTATTTATTTATTTATTTATAAACAATTCTTTCAATTTGCATATGAAATGGGATCAAAATGTAGTATTAAAGGCTAATTTAAGGCTAAT
>DWLS01003454.1:0-15688 GCA_018246255.1 Pachliopta kotzebuea | reverse complement strand
CTCTCCTCTCCCTTATATTATATAATTTATATATGTATATATTTTCTAGCTCGCGGAGTCCGGATCCGCGAGCGCAGAGTCAGATGAAGCTTTCACGGCCATAATAGTGGCCGAAAGCATCGACATCACCCGAAAAAAAAAAAAAAAAACTTACTAACAAGGAACCCTTCAGCAAGAATCAAAATTTTAATGTCTAATTTTATTGCATGTTTTCTAGTTTTAAATAAAAAAAGTAACATGTTATAGTATGTAAGGGGTCCCACACAACACCTCACAGGACTCAAACCTACTTCACCTGCTCATGGTGTACTTTGCTAGCCAAGAAACGAGGTTCTGGCTTCCCACCAACTCACATTGGGCCAGCGAGGTGGAAAACGGCCCAAATCCCGTTTGTTTTGGGATGAGGCCTATGTCCAATAGTAGACGTCTGATGATGATAATGAAATAAATATATTATATTTATTAAATCAATTCAATACACGAACAACATTTTTTAATAATAATCGAAAATATTTTTTGGTAATTAAAGTAAATGATAAGCAAACAACTCGCTTACGTAAACATATTTATCGTTGTTAATGTGATTACTTTTTTCTAATTAATTAATAACAATTAAACGTTTTACGATAACGTAGTTAAAAATAGGAGAGTCTAAAATCTATAAAGTGCAATTTTGCTGCTTAACGTTTCAATCAGTGTTTTACTTTTGAACATTTTGGTTTTAAGTGATATTTTTTAAAAAACGTGTCACCAAGTCATCGGTCTTAAGGTGACGAAAACAACTTTAGTGTTATTAGAGTATTCATATTTTATTAAACAACTACTCGAACGGGTGAGTTTATTATATTCCTACTATTATTATACTATTTACTTCCTACTATTTCTTTTAAATCAAATTTCCTAATAATTTTTTTAATCATCATCCTCACTATCTGACTGGCGTCCATAGTTGGACATAGATCTCTAACCATCTCCACATTCCGATTGATATCTCCTTGAACGTTGTACCGCTATATGTTCTCAAATATTATACATATATATAAGGTTAGCTCTCTTAAATAATATTATATATACTGTTACATGATATTTTAAGGTTAGCGGTCGCGAAATTTATTACAGAATTTAGTTAAATGTCAAGCTGTAAAGCGAACCGCAATGAGACCTCATTAAGAGACCTCGTTATATTTACTTGTCAAAAATATCTTAATATTGTTAAACTTTATTTTTTTAAATTGTCGCGAAAACTTAAAAAAATATATATTCTATAAGGCAACAAGCAAGGCACTTGATGATAATCGACACGCTGGCCAAAACAACGTGGCGCTGGTTAATATGATATACACAGCACCACATTGCGCTCGTCGCTTTGAGACATTGAGGTATTTAGTCTGGTTATATCAGTAATTTCAATAGCTACAACGCTCTTCAATCCTGAACACAGTAATGTTTGCCCACTACTGCAATACCTTTTTTTTTTACGCGAGGAAATCCTTTTACGGACCATCCGCCGGTGTCTTGGGTGGGCTCGGAGGGATGTGAGGGATTCGGCCGTGGCGGCCCCTACCCACTAAACCTATCAGCCGTTATGAATAGGATGCCCGGGATCTATTAGCGACAGGGCACCCCAACGACCGGCCGGTCCCGGCAAAGACCTTCTACCTTTAAAAAGGGACTTTTCCGGCTATTAGAGAAGTCCCGAAGACGCCGAAGCGTTGGCGGGGCCAGGTACCCAACCTGGTCCGCTTCGGGTTACGGGGGTAGCAAGAGGAGACGTTGGTACCGCCTCCTGCGGTACCTGCATAAACGTACCCTGACAGAGATCTAACATCAGTGAAATTTTTGATAAATTTATAAATTATCAGATTTTTTATAAAGGTAATAACAGTAAACGTAACATTGATCCGAGTTCAGTTGTAAAAACTCAAAAAGAAATCAATTATCATTACATCGGATTTGGCGCAATCAGGCGCACGTTTCCAGCCCTTTCGCCGTAAAAAATTCTGACTGGGTATAGTGGCCGTTAAATGGTCGATGGCCATGGTGAATTCTTAACGGTCCGAGCGCACTTCGGGCCATTTGTGCGGAACGTCGCGAATGTAAACCTTAATTCGCGTGTAAACGGTCGACGACCGCTCCATTGTTTACGCGATTTGAATTCTGTAGTTTAAAAAGGAAACGGTAAAATATCATTACTTTAATGACCATAGTACTGACCTCATCACTCTCTTACCAGATTTGCATCAGCATGAAAAGGACTGATGATTTTTTTACCTTGCGTTCCCCCTACGTGTTTTGAGTAAGAGTCCATGATTACTATGTTTTATTTTTCTCCCCTTTTTTCTATTCTCTCTTTATTTCCCTAACTGTTCTCCTTACATTTTATATTTGTCTATCTTCCATTCTACTACTACATTCCAGTTCTCCTTTCAGGCATCGCCTCTCAGACTTAAGTTCGCCATTTTTTACTTTTTTCTATTTCTTTATATTTACTTTTTTCTATTTAATTTCATCTGTCCTTATATCTATGTCAGCTATCAACTTTACATATTTTCTCTTCAAGACTTACATTTATCTATAAAACTTATTTTAAAGACTAGAATTATTTTATTTATTGCTATTTTACAAAATTCTATGAATTTGCGGCGACTTTTGTCGTCACTTATCAGAGAGGCGATGCTACCAACATTTATCTCTTTAACGAGCAAAGTTAGTATTCTGGAAGGTGGGAAAATAAATACTTTCACGGAAAGTCGAACTCATGACCTTTGTGTTCAAATCATGAAAATTAGCCCTTAGGTCATTTACGTCATCCTTCCAGTTTGTTTATAAATAATACCAATAACAGATAAATAATCTGTGATCTCTTAAAACATCGTTTTATAAGAAATTATAGAACACAAAAATTATTCTTTCCAATTTTCTTGTATTCATAAACTAACATTTTATCTTTGTACATAACATACTCAGCTTTCTTAAACCTTCTCCAATTTAACTATAAACATGTATATGGTCATTCATAAAAGAACAGTATTTCTAAATACATATCTTTTCATCGTATTGAAAACCTCTTTTCGTGTCTTCGATTTTTAACCTAAGACAAACATTAAATATTTGTCAAAAATAAGTAACCGTTAACTAACTAAAGTTACCATGTGTATAATCTTAACTACTCTTAGTATAAATCTCATAAATTCATTGAAAGAATTCTTCGCTTATTTAAATTAATATATAGTAATAATGCATTTATATGTCTAAATCATATAAGACAGGACTTTTGGAGATTGATCACATATTTAATCGTAATAGTTCATATAGATTGATTGTCTCGTGATGATGACAACGATATATCACTATCCATAGATTATAAAAATAATTTAGTCTACCATAAACACACTTACAAATGTTAAATTAAAGGGGAATAGTGAAAGAAAATAAATTATATACTCCTTTAAATACTCCTTACATTATATGTACTAAGTACATAAGATAGAAAGGTCCAGGGCTCAGCACATTGGTATATAGTACCAAGTCCATATTCTGCTACATGTCACAGACATTAAAAAACATACACAAAACTTACTTATTTAATAGTTTATTAAATTTAGTGTATATACATGATGAACTTAAGTCGATGCGTAAAACTTATGTTTGTACCATCGCAAAATTTATGAAAGGGTCCATTACCATATATCGTTGGCCAATGGTTTTGTGATAAGCACCACGATTATCTTCACCGCTTCCGCGTCATGTTGGAGAGGTTCGAGTTGAACGAATCCTAATTGGACCATCTTCATACAGCAGGATACATCGATTTAATAAGACTATCCAAATCTGAAGATATCTATATTAATATATTTTAAACTGATTTACATTGTCATAAGAGAAAGATCGACAATGAAGAAGGAAACAAATACTGATAGAGTGAAATAGGAATCCGTTATACTCGGATAACGGATTCATTAATCACCTATAGTTGATAAGCTAGCCATAAGGACCCATTGTATAAGATTAATATATAAGAAGCTTGTCCTACTAAATAAAATCAGTTCTCTCTCAGTTTTTATTAACTTGACATCTTGACTTGGGACAGTATTCCCAAGCATGTAGTTTTTAAAAACCCTTCCACCCGATTGCCCAACATAACTACTGATGGAATATTTTAAATAACAAATTAGATATTTTACATAAACATTGTTAGTTTAAATTAAATATTTAAATTAACCATTGCGTCAGGATTTGATATCTTGAAGGCTGTGAAGGTTCACAGTCACAGGGTACATATGAGACCGTTTATTGGTTATAGGTCTTGCCGGGAACATTCTAAGTAATTATCATCGCCTTCCAAAGTTCAACCGCCAGGCAGTATGCAAACATTACTGTATTCGGGTTTAAAGGGCTACGCTAGTTAAATTACTGGGGTAACGAGATTTAACACCCTATGTTTTAAACAGCGCCAGGGCGTTATGAGTGAGCGTATCTTCTCTTCATTTTATGTAAACAAAAAATCTTTTATTAAATTAAAATATGATTTCTAATAATAAAAGTCTATAATCAAAAAAAACCTCTAAAGAGGTTAATTGCTATTAAACACAGAAACACAAAGAGTTAACGATTAACTATAAATTATACAAATAAATGTCAAAACTATAAAGAAACTTGGTTATCCAGCAGCAGTAACATTTCCGACATTTTTTATTTGAATTAATCTATAGTATATATACATACATATAGTTACACAAAATGTTAAGAACTTTAGATTTATAAACAGTCTAAAAAAAATGGATTATTTCCTCTTAATCTATTGCCATAGATAAAAGTAAGCATTTACGTATGTATGTAAATAGGGTTTAACAAAGATTGAAGTCGTGATAATTCAGTTTTTAAGACGTTATAACTGGAAGGAGCAGTTCGATTTCTACTGAGTATGAACTTTTAAAAACTATCGTAAGGATACTGACATGTGTAGTGTTTTAAGTCAATGCCCTAAGCGCTGTCCTCATAAGAGAGAGACTCGAATCCCAGTAGTGGGAACGTGGGCTGTTTACTAGACAAGATTTTTAGTAATACAAAAGAAAAATCTCTCTACCATGTTATTGTCAACCGGACGGTCCAATACGGAATGCATTCGTTTTCTTTTTGTTTCGCGCCGTTCCCAGCGTTCCCAGACGCAGTACGCGGTTTTAAATTTAGAACGCGTTCGCTTTCAACTGACAGCTTGATAGTTCCAATTTCGAAACTTTGTCCTTTTGTAGAGTAATTAAACCTCTTTACAATGAACACTTCAAAGTATATTTTAATACTATTGAAAGATATGGACCGTTTATTTTGAAAGTGGTGTAAGTCCATTTTTGAGAAAAATGAGCTAGCACGTAATTCATGCTTAATTTAATGTAAATTTTTTCAAAAAAATCTCATGTTTTTTACAACTTAAAATCGGTCGGTAAATGAAATTGCATATGATTTTTTGTATTTTTAAATCAACAAATATAATATCTTTAAATTTTCTCGAAACAAAAGAAAATGGACTTACTCCACTTACCAAATAAACGGTCCTATATTGTTCTTTATTCCAATAAGTGTTTATCAAAGAGTAAATTATGTATACCAGGTATTTAATTCGCAAAGCCCTGAGTTCTATGAAGCTCTTGTGGTCGACGATAGGACCAACTGCATCGCTTGAAAAATATTAAATACCAGGGTTACAACCATATTTATATTGTTAATCTGTCGTCATATATGAAAACCATAGTATTCGGGATATACTCTTCACCATCACCACCTCTATTAATATTATAGAGTTATAATAAGAATAACCTTAATAAGGTGTATCATAGAGAATATTCCTAGATCTTATATTGAATGGAAGCTTTCCGTCAGTCAATAAAGAGCGTAAGACAAGGTTAATATTACCTCTTTTTTTACTTATTACCAGAACAGAGCATTTAATTCTGCTTATCATATAAGCAGCAGCTGGTGGTAGGTCTGTATTGCTGGTGCCCGTCTGGGTAGGTATCACCGCAGCTCCTATTGCATCTAAAGAACAGTACTGTGTGAACATTGCTATATTTTGGTTTGAAGAGTGTTGTAAGCTAGTGAAATTACTGAGGTAACGAGACTAACTTATGTCTCAAGGCGACGAGAGCAATGTGGCGGTATGCATACCATATTAATCAGCGTCACGTTGTGATAGGTAAGAGTATCACTTACCATCAGATTAACGCTTTGTCCGTCTCGTCGAATCGTAGATTAAAAAAAAAATAGCGACCACGAAACAGTCCAGCAGTGGACAGATGTATCAGACTGCGTAAATCATTCCATTTAAATGCCATTCGCATTAAACAAGGCCAGTGGATAATGGAGTACATTTAAAACCAGCTACGGCCGTACAGTTAAACCTAAGACGTTTCTAGAAACACACGTGACCTGTACATTAAATAAAAAAAAACCAGGACTAGACAGTTCTAGACTCTGGATTGTTTTTAAAACAGTATCTGTATAATATATTACATGTATATTTCACATAGAGGTTTCTCTTTGCAAAAGATGCAGCTAAGAACTAGACCTAATTAAAGTAGACATTTAATATTTATTAAATTACTAACTTTGGAAATATTGTAAAGATTTTTAAATTAAATATATTATTCATCATTATCATAATCAATCGATAAACCCCACTGCAGGAGATACGAATACGACTCTGATCGCTCCTGCGCTATCTGCATCCAGACGATTCTCGAGTTCTTCTCCCAGATCGTTGGTCCACCTTCCAACACTAAGTTTAACCTAACGTGGCTGCCACTCTAGGACCTTACTACCCCATCAACCATCAGTCCTATATAACATATATTTTAAAATCTTTTATTTAAAAACTTTATTTGTACACACAGAGGTACATAAAGGCGGCTTAATGCCAAAAGGCATTCCCTCCCAGTCTACTATACGACTGAGCAAAGAACTTAAGCAGGGGTATAAGTATTATTATATTCATTAAACTATCTATTTTATTTTAAAAAACTTTCCTGCAACACCTAAAATCAGGGTCCAATAGACGGACTTAATACCTACAGTCAATCTAGGTGGGAGATGATGTAGTAGGTGAAGAGTTAAAGTTATATTAAAGCTAAAATAATAATAGTCATTACATGGTACATACAATTCTGTATATAAATACTAAAGAAGGTAAATATATATACAGAAATATATGAAAATATATAATTAAGTAAATACAGATAAGATACCCTAATCTTGTGATTCCAAATAGTTCCTCTTCACCAGTATCCTGAAAACTTCTTTGTTTGGAGCTTAACTAATATTATCAGACAAGGAGTTGAATTGAAGGATAATATTCATGTAATAATAATACAATATGGGAGTTGAACTATTTATAAAATATCGATTCATTGCACCCTGTGCATGTTAAAGGTACCCTTCGTGTTATGAAAAATAGTTTATCGCTTTATTAACTCACGTGACAATCAGCGGTAGTAATATTTTATTATATGATTCAAAAAGGCTTTTATATTTATATTTTAACTACAATTCTCTACGAATATATTTAATTACAACAACAGACTTTAGAATAAACAAGTAGCCCATACAAAATTCTGAAACTTTGTGCACCCACAACTCGGGAATCCGACCACATACCAACAAAATTACAACGGCTCTGACCTTATCTAAGCGAGATCTGTCTGTATGATAAATTTCAGCACTACCCCTTGTAGTTCTCGAGATTGAAAATTGTTGACGGACAGACGGACGGACGGACATTGTCGTTTAAATAAGGATAGTATACTATGCTGTACTCGTCCTCCACCGATACCTACCACCACTAAATCATAAGAAATGTCTCCATAATGATTTAAATTAACAGTAAAACCAATTATCCTTTGGAAGAGGCCTTTGTCCAACAGTGGACTGCTGCAGGCTATTAATGATTGAGGAAATCATTTTTACAGTAATTTATCTATACTGTAGTTACTTTTCGTTATTGACCGTCACATCGCCGTACATACTGAAACACAGTAATGTTCAGTTTCTATCTATCCGACCGACATGAGATAATTAGTCTGATTTAAACCCTAAATAAAACATGATCACGAATTAAAAGGTTTCAGTGTTCATAGTTTTTTATATATTTCGCGTTCATAGTTTAAATCTTACTCTATTTTATAATAACCACAGTTTAGTTGATTTCATATATATGAATTGTTCAAATACCAGTATAATTCCTGATATAAGTGCAGTTATCTTCAACGGGGTATGCGAATCTAGCACTTATGATCACTGAGAAAGGGTGATAATAGCAAAGCTTGTTAACTGATAAACAAATTTTAAAAGTAAACAAACCTTAGGTCGCCTGTAACATGCAAAAATCTCAGCACAGCAATAAAGTTTAAAGTGGAACGATGCACGCGTTACTGGTAACGGAATTCTTAAACAGAGGGTTAGATCTCGAATTGGGAATAGACCGTGGGAGAGCAGAAAAAATAACATCATTGTTGTTCAAATGGTTATAGTGAAACAGGCGATTAAATGCCTAAAGAATTATGCTATGGTATACTGGTGGTAGATCACCGTTACCGGATACCGTCTAGGTAGGAACCACCGCAGCTCCTATTGCAGTCTACAAACAGTACTGTGAAAATATTACTGTGTTCCAGTTTGAAAGGCATCGTAAGCTAGTGAAATCACTAAGGTAACGAGACTTAACATTTGTGTCTACAGACGAGCGCAAAGCGGGGCCTCGCATATCAACTTAATAAGCGCCACGTTGTTATGGGCAAGCGTATCACTTACTATCAAGTGAACGACACGCTTTATAGAATAAAAATATTTTAGAAAAATATATAATGTAATGATCATCATTATAAATCACTAGCAAAATCCGTGTCATCATAATCATTATCAACAGTCAGCAGCAATCCCTTGTCCAAACTATATGCTAAGTATACATAATCGATATATTTATCATCAATCCAATCTAACCTCTGTATTTAGAAGACAATGACCGGAAATGATTGTCACCACTCAATTCGGAAGCCAGGATTGCTTCCTGCTGATTGGTGGTGATGTGTAGACCGTTACATGTCAAATTTGTGCGGAAGTTGATTGCAAACTTACTTAGATGGTCTGCGGAAACAAAGACCTAGCATTAGTAATATGCATATGTATTCTCATGTAAATAGTTATGGAGGCAGTTAAGTATTGAGCGACCTTTTTTTGTCCCAGGGGAAATCTTCAAAAGATACCTTGCTTCTGAAAGGAAGTCAGGGTTATGTGGGATTTGTACCCACTAAAACCCCCTCGGTGGACATTGTTAGTGTATTGCGGAAGGCTCCTGGATCTCCTACGAATCTCACCGGTGCCTCCCAGCACTGCCGCTGAATACATCCCGGGGAAAGCTCTTATTCTCCTCAGCACTCACAGTATGCTACGACAAAATACGAGATCACTTCGTACTTGTCCATCGCCCCGGGCTCACTTAATAGACAGTGAGGGCCCCCATCTTCAATGCCCACGAACCTGAGGACCCTTTAAGAACACTGATGATAGCCACTTCGGGGCTTTTAGTGACTAAAAATGTCCATATAAGCTTGCCTTCCTCTGAGAAGGCAGGGTGTCTTTTCGAAGATTTCCCTCTCGGAAAAAAAAGGGTCAACCATAAGATTATTCTTAAGTGTTCTTACTTACATATTTGGTTTCGTTGATATAACTAGACTAAAAAAAATTAAAAGTATTAGTAAACTCTTAGTAGAGGAAGCGAAATTTATAACCCATCATCATTGTATACAAAGCTTTTAAATTTATAACAAGCGAGGTAGATAAAACAATGCCTGAGGGCAATGAACTCGGGCGTTATTTCATTACGTTCACAAGATTGACATTTGTTTGTTTACTGAACGTTCAGTTGGCTATAGTTGGCAATATGCCAAATAGTCTAGCCTAGATTGTAACTAAACTCGCTAGTACTAGACTTACCTGAAGAAGTGTTTTTTGTAACTATTCATTCGCTCGACTTGTTTAGATTTGAAATCTCACTTCCCATTTCCTTCTTTCACTCCAGTTCTCTTTTTTCCTGTTTCATACTCTGTTAATATACCATTATTGTATTGCTCTTTTTTTTATTAAAAATTTTCTTATAATAATTATATTTTTTTAATTACTATTGTACTTTGTTTTTTGTTTACATTTTTTTCATTATTTTATATGAATGAACATATTGCTGAAAACCGTCTAAGTGTCTATATCTAACTTCATTTGCAAATTTTTAAAACGTGAAGGTCAAGGAAAGAGTAAATTCCCATTTACTAGGTTAATGCACTTTACTACCGTAGACCACATCATCACTTAACACCAGGTGGGTTCGTGGTCAAGCCAATGCTTGTGATGAAGTTACTGGTCAATACCAGTAACTTCATAAAAAAAATAGATACTACTACACTTAGACGGTATTCGTCAGTGTAGACCTAACCTATTTTAAATAAAAAAATAAAATCTTTTTTTTATATTTTAAATGGCCACACCAATAGTGCTTATATACTACAACCACACTCTCTTAAATATTTGTCAACAATTTTGCAGCGACCTGGCTTGATCCAATTAATGATAAGCTAGAACAGTGCTGAAAAGTTCATTGAAAAAAAATTTTTTAGTTGCCTTTAATTTAAAAGAGAACTAAAGAGATTTATATAAAAAAAATTGCCTTTTAAAGGTGTATTGATGAATAAAATGTTTAGTATGTTTAAACGTAATATTCTCAGCGCTGTGATGTTGGTCGCGTGATCGAGGGTACTTGGAAATAAATTAGCGACAGTGCGAAATGGCAGTTTTTCTAGTTTAACTAGCCGTTCCCACGACTGACTGAAACATTTTTATTTAACACCATTTAGGATCAATTACCTAATGGTCAGCGCACCTTGTTCTGACACAGCTTTTTTTTATATTTGAGCCCCACAGTAAATCAGTTGCGACCACACCTAACGACACCTAGGTGATAAGTGGATAATTAGTTACACTACGGAATTATGACAATATTTCATCATAAAGATGAAAAATAATAAAATATTAATAAATTAAAGCGGTCTCCTACTACCCAGTATATTACACATTTTTTTTTAAATTGCTAAAATTTACAACAGTTTCTTTCGGGTTCCGTTGTAATTTAGTTTGTAACGTTACGTTTGTGTTTTTATATGTATGTGTATGTGTTTTGTGTATGACACGCGCGTTTACAACCACAGATATAGATAAATATCTGTACGTCTGTACGTGCTCTATAAACATCACATCAATGAATACAAGCAGCATTGTATACGTGCTTATCACCTCTGTTATCTTCCGCTTAAAATGTTACCAGCACACTGAATTACTGGTGTACTCGTGATTACTACTATAACGAAAACAAACTACAGTATATGTATGTTACTGTTATAATATATTTTACTGTTACCGTAAATTACTATGAAGCCATACCTTATAACTAAGTGGTGATAGATCTTTGTTGCCGGGCACTGGTGCGTTCAAGAGGTCATGGGGCCTTTTACAATGCACCAAAGATGACCACAGAGGGGTTTTAGTGGGTATATATCTCTCATAACCCCGATTTCTCCCCCATGAAGCAGGTATCTTTAAAGATTTCCCCCGTGACAAAAAAAGTCCTTGTTGCCGGAGACCGATTAGGTACCACCTTTTGGGTTCGCGGGCTTTGGGGGTGAAGGCCCTCACTGTCCATTGAGTGATCCCGAGGCAGACAAGTACGAAGTGGTTTCGTAATTTGTCGTATGATACTATTTATGCTGAGGAGGGCAACAGCTCTCCTCGGGATGAGCTAGCAGCAGTGCAGGGAGGCACAAGACAGTTCTGTAGGAAATCCCGGAGCTTTCCGCGATGCGACGAGGATGACCACCCAGGGGGTTTTAGTGGGTATAAATCCCACATAACTCCGACTTCCCCCAAAAGCAGGGTATCTTTTGAAGATTTCCACCGCAGCTCCTATTGCAGCTGACAAACTATACCGTGCAAAAATTACTGTTTTAGTTTGAAGGATATTAGTGAAATTTTTGGGGTAACTAGATTTAACATCATATATCTTAATGCAATGCGGTGTAGTGTATCCTTATTAGTTTCATCTTATGGACAGACATAAAGTGAAATTTCTATCTATACTTTAGTTAATAGTCTCAGTGATAATTTTTTTAGTAATACATTTTCTTTCGAAGTACCTGGTTCTATTCCTAATTCGCGTCTTATGAAGTATGGATATAACTACTATAAAAGCACTATGAGGAAACATCATCATTGGCTTCAGTAGTAAACATAAGATATTGTGATGTCAGACTGGTTCGGTATTTTTACCGCCAAGTAGTGTTTGTATGATAATAATTACTAGGGTTACGAGATTGTTTTGGTTTCCATCTACGCTATTTGATACATAGTTTAAAGCACGTGGTATTAGTTGGTGTTATACTAACTGCACGTAAATTGAAAAATTAAATAGTGCAGGCTGGATTCGAACCCGGTTCTTTCAGAGTGGACGGCCGACGTTCAAACCACTAGGCTATTACGACTTAGGGTAACGAGACTTAACACATTATGTTTCAAGATGACATGCAATGAAGTGCCGTGTAATATGGTATCTTAACCAGCACCATTTTCTTAGAAGCAAATGTATCATTTACCATCAGGTAAAGGCTTTGCTCGTCCGGTTAAATAAAAAAAAGAATACAGTTTAAGTTACCGATCTGTAAATACTTTTTGATCTAAGTTCATATATTAACTTGAGTTATTCCCATGGCCTACAGTGACGACCTTATCTGTGTTACAAGCACATTACTTAACTGTATATTGCACTTGGTATTCAGTGCGCGGATCCTCATGGCGTCGGAGAAACTAAGTAGTTAAGATAATATGCGTGTGATTGGTAACGGAGAAACTAAATTACATGAAGTATATGTTCATTATTTATATATACAAAGAGACAAATAGGACATTTTTATTGTTCGAGACCTTCAGTTAGGTAAATGATACACCTACCCATAAAAACGGCATTTTTTAAGATTCTATACACAGTGCCACGTTGCACTCGTCGCCTTAAGACATAAGGTGTTAAGTCTCGTTACCCCTAGTAATTTCACTAGTTTACAGCACCTTTCAAACCGGAGCACAGTTATATTTGAACAGCGCTGTTTGTCGGCTGCAATAATAACTGCAGCTGTACTTACCCAAACGGTATCCAGAAACAGAGGCTAACACCAGTAATGTTATTAACTTAGTAATATTACTAAAATTATAAGTAAATACTCCTTTTTATTGATTTGTAAGTCCTTGCTGAAGAATAGCGTCTACCCTGCCGATCAGCTAACAGGAACATTGTAACCTACCTAGACGGTCTCCGGCAACAGAGCCCTACCACTAGTAGTAAATATCCCCCAGTGTTCATTTGTACAATAACTATATTTGAATGTATGTGTGTGTGGGTGTACTTATCATATATATAAACTATATAAAAAAAATATAACATAATATAACATAATATCTTTCAAAAGAAACCTGTAAACATTTGTATATGCCGCAATCCTTATTTAAACGACAACGTCCGTCCGTCCGTCAGTCCGTCAACAATTTTTAATCTCGAGAACTACAAGGGGTAGGAGCTGGTGCTGAACATTTGTCATGCAGACAGATCTCGCTTAGATAAGATCAGAGCCGTTGTAATTTTGTTGGTATGTAGTTGGATTCCCGAGTTGTGGCTGCCCAAAGTTTCAAAATTTTGTATGGGCCACTTGTTTATTATGTATAGTAAAACAGTCGTCTAAATTTTGTTACTTATATAAAAACTCATTCAGAACGATTTGTACATGTCGCTTAATAACAGCTGGAGCTCAGACAAATCTAGACCAGTCTGAAATATGTATCCTGTATTCAGTGCTTAAAGCAGTCTAGCCTGTGGTAACGGGGCCAAAGCAATGGGACAATAACTAGAATGCGGCCGCACGTGTGCCTAGTAGTCAGCGATATTCAAACTTCAAACATTCACTTACAACACACTTTTTTTAATTGTATATGTTAGTGTTTGATTACATCCCATTTGGAATTAAGTGGTAGTGGTGATAAAGCACACTAGCTTCCTAACAGCATATTCACTCTTTTTTATGACATCTGGACGCGATCATTGACTTCGGTAAGAGCTTCCACTGTTTTGGTGTTCTTACCAAAAACGAGTCTATACCAAATACTATAGTTATTAGTGTGTACTAAGATAATAATTTTGGTTGTTTTAATATTTGATTACATAATAAATATCTAAAATTTTTATTATTAAAAAAAATTCAACAGATCATCATCAGCCTTTAAACGACATAGGCCTGCCCTAAGAATCTCCACTGATATCGGTACTGCGCTGCCATTCCTCCAGCCTTCACTTTTCTAAAAGTCACAATGTCAAAAATTATAAAATAGAAAGAAAATGGTATACATATGGTAATCCGTGTGAAAACTGATTAAAATATAATACTTATTTTAAAAACATTTTTCACAAAACTAATTATAACCGTTTCATTATGTTTCATACACAAAGAAAGGATACGTAAATCGAAGTTAAAGATACACAAGTGGCCCATACAAAATTCTGAAACTTTGTGCACCCACAACTCGGGAACCCGACCACTTACCAACAAAATACCAACGGCTCTGATCTTATCTGAGCGAGATCTGTCTGTATGACAAATATTCAGCACCGGCTCCTACTCCTTGTAGTTCTCGAGATTGAAAATTGTTGAGGGACAGACGAACGGACGGACATTGTCGTTTAAATAAGGATTTAGAATGCAATTTTTACGATATTTATAATTCCTTAAAACATATTTAAAAATCCAAAAAATCCTCTTTCATAATTCTACTATACCAAAAGTAAAAATAAGTTATCAATTACTTACTAGGTAAAGAATATAAAATAGAAATAATTCGTCACTTATTAGGAAAGTCACAAGAAAAAAATATTAGACATAATGAGCGTGATGTTCACCTGAGGATAAGTGATATGTTTGCCCATAACGCGGCGCTGGTTGAGATGGTATACACAGCACCACATGGCGTCGTCACCTTCTAACATAAGTTATGTCTCGTTACCCCAGTAATTTTACAAGCATACAAGACACTTCAAATAGGAAAACAGTAATGTTTGCAGAGTATTGTTTTCCGTCTGCAATAGGAGTTACCTACCTACACGGTCTCTGGAAACAAATATCTCTTCCAGTGAAATGTAAATAGTTTCATTTATTTTTTAATGTAAGTTTGAGAATCACTGTATTTTTCGCTGATTCACGATACAGCGAGTCCGTGATACGGAGCAGGCAGTACACAATCATAACCATAAAGTTAAATCGTAAACATGTTTCATAGTTAACTCTGACCCGAGTTCGATTTCCTGCGCGGTCGCATGGTTCAACATGCGGACGGACCATATGGTATAACTTGCATGCGTAAATGCAATGTTTATGCACCATGCTCCATACAACGTCCTCCGTTTAAATATCAATGTTACTTCTATTATAAAAAAATTAAAATTTCTTTATTTATTTATTTATTTCTTACACCTAGTGTAAACGACAGACTTAATGCCATTGGCATTATCTTACAGTCTACCTTGGGTGGTGCAGAGATGTTATGAGGTAGGCATAGAGAAGTT
>DWLS01003453.1:0-15690 GCA_018246255.1 Pachliopta kotzebuea | reverse complement strand
ATTTAATTTTATTATAATATACCTGATAAATACAGTAAAAAGTTTGATATAAAAAATAAAAATCTTTTACCGCATCTTTAACATTTATTTATTACTCAAACATATTTATTACTTTCAGTTTTCCTATATTTCATTATATTTAAATTTATTATATAAAGTAATATGGACATACCACTTTATAGTCGCTGTTATATTTTACTTAATTATTCTGTCACTCGTGACTAGCCAAAGTATTTATTCCATTTACGTTTTAAAAGTTCGTACATAAAAATGTAAAGCAAGTCAATTTAACAATGTACGTAAATTTCAACTAGGAGACATGTGGCAAAAACTTGAACACTAATAAATATTCATGCACAAATACATACAAACCATTAATGACTTACATGTCATCGGGCTTATTTAAAACTCTATTTAAATATATTTACATTTTCATATAATACTAAATCGTCGTAAAGTATTTATTAATAAACAGTAACATTTATAACATTTCTTAAATACTATCGATAAATTTTATCATCATGAGGTGGCAAGCTAATAAAATAAGGCGCTGGTGGGGGAGGTGCTAGGTATCGCACCGAGCCAGGACCTGACTGTATCTTATGAGGTAAGGTTGCTGTCGATAACGAAGCTGGAGGTAAAGTCGCTGCATAACCAGGCCAGGCTGGTCCCCACAATGGAGCTCCACCTGCACTTGCACTATTAGCTAATGGACCTCCTCTATAGGATGTTGTTGTCATTCTTAATCTAACAACGCAAATAGCTACTATAAGAATAGCTATAAATGCAACTACTCCTCCAACTATCCCAATAATAAGATTATCATCATTACTCGTTGGGGCTATAACAGGGGCTCCTTTTGGTTCACCTGGTGTTTTAGCTCGTTCATGTGACGGCGCAACAGACCAAATAATATCAGGTTCAGCAGACGTGCGATGAACTAAACGTGGCGATGTAGTAGTCATCGCACTGCTAGAAGACGATGTTCCAGTTGTTCTCTTTCTTGTATCACATGAAAGTTCATCGTCGCCAATTTCTACTAGTAAGAATCCTGATAAATGATCAGGAGCATAACACCGCACATCTTCTATGCCAACATTAGGAAGCCATCTGCGCAGTGCCCTGGCGTTACAATCGCAACGAATAGGATTTGTATCTAAGCCAAACATTGAGAGATCTGCACGTCTGTCATCAAGTGCTACTAGTAACTGCGGTTGCAATGTTGTCAATTGACTACCTGCTACGTCTATTGTTATCTGAGATGACCTAGGCAAAGGAAAAAGTAATGCCGGAGGCAAGGTTGTAACGGATGTATTTCTGAATCGTACTATTATAGATGGAGCTTTCAGACCAGCTAGTACTCCAGACGATACGGTTTTTAGCCTCTCTCCTCTAATCCCTAAAACTTCAAGCCGTGGATGAAGAGCAGAAGAAAGTTGATCTGCCCCGATGTTTGCGTCTTTAACTTCAACGTCTAATTTTTCCAAAGCAAATAAATATTGTAAAGTACCTTGTAAATCAAAATAACCTAATCGAGGATAGCCATACGCACGAAGCTCTATTAGATTGGGTAAAGGTCTAAAAGCATTCTTCTCTATTTTAGTACATTTCTCTAAATTTCTTATGTCTAAAACACGAAGAGATGTGAGTCCTTCAAAATTACCTTCTACAATCATCTTTATTGGATTGCTAGAAATGTTAAGTTTTTGTAAATTTTTAAGCTTAGGCCAAGAAATAGCTAATGATCGTGAAACATCCTCTATTTGATTAAATGATAGATCTACTGATTCTAGAAGGGTTGTTCTAACAAACGTTTTTTCAGTTAATTTAGAGATATTGTTGAATGACAGATTTAATCTATGCAAAAAAGGTGTTTCCAACTGCCCAACATTTTTAATACCTGTACCTGCAAGATTTAAATCTCTTACTGTTTTCGGTTCAGTTAAAACATTGTTAATAGTTTTCTCAGAAAGCGGATTAAAAGATAGATCCAACTTTTTTATATTTACCATAACACTGTCCTCTGCTTGAACGTCTACTATTTGATTAAACGATAAATCAACAGACGAAACAAAGAAATATTGCTTCTGCAATGCTTTTAATGGTGGATGTTCAAATAAATTATTACTTAAATCTATAGACTCCAACATATGTAAGCGCGCTCTGTCAAAAATGTTTTCGGGCAACTCATTCAGCAAATTACCGCCCAGGTTTAATTTTTCCAATCTTATTAGTCCTTCGAACAACCTGTCGCCTAGCCGATCAATTCTGTTAAACGATAGGTCTAAATATTGTATTTGAGAAGAATTATGGAAGGCCATTTCACTTACACCCTCAATTTCATTTCTGGCTAATAACACTGTCCTTAATTTGGGAAGACGCGCAAAATCTAATTCGTCAACATTTTTTAAAGAATTGCCTGATAAATCGACTAATTCAAGGTATTGAAGAGTACTAATAAGTTCTGATGGGAAAAAATTAAACTTATTATTTGTAAGAATAATCTCGCGTAGTCGTGGATGTATTTTAAATGAAGACGGGAATAAGTAACTCAATTGATTTTCCGAGATGTCAATTACTTCTAAACTTGTACCCGTGTTGAAGAACTCTCCTTTAAAGGCGTTAAGTTGGTTGCCTTTAAGTGATAAGTACTGAATAGACATAACGTTTACAAAAGCCGGAGTCTTTATACTCACTATATGGTTATATGATAAATCAAGAACGGTAAGATTTCTAAGATTCTTGAATGAGTTTTCTGAAACTTCTTGCAAAGTATTGTGCGATATGTAAATACGTTCTAAACTGGGATTTTTCAAGAACAAATTAACAGGTAATGCTTTAAGACCGACATGACTTAAATCAACCACTTTCAAAGCTTGATTTTCAAAAAAGACATTTTGAGGAAGAATATTTATGTGAGAGTTGTGACTCATATTTAAATGTACTAAACCAGGAATCGATTGAAAAGCGTTTACAGGGATCTCAGAAATTTGATTATCAGATATATCTAAATACCATAGATTTACAAATTTTAACTCTTCTCCAGTAAATCCTAGAATTCTGTTTTGATTCAATGATAAAAACTCAAGTGAAGCTTCTAAGCCGTTGAACACATCGGCAGATATTGAATTTAATAGATTTCCAGATAAATCTAAACGATGTAATGTTCTAAAGTGCTCGAAAGCCCCCGGTGGTAGCTCTCTAATAACATTGCGTGAAAGAACTAAAGTATTAATTCTGTCAGAAACAGCTCTCAGGATGTCGCTAGATAAAGCTGTTACTCTATTAAATCCTAAGTGGATAGAAACTAGATTTGGAAGCCGCGACAACGCTGTCGCTGGTATGAGAAGTATGTTGTTATCACGAAGAAGTAGCGTCTTTAAACTCGTCAGCCCATCAAAAGCATCGTCTTCAACCTGAAAATAGCAAATGAGCGTACAACAATGTTACAAAGTAGGAAATTTAACAAAAATCATTATTCTAATTCAAAGTAAAATTTTAATGTATGAAATTAAAGTGTGAAAAAATTAATAGAATCAAGAAATTCCGGCAATATTCAAATAAAATCTGAATATCTGTAAAACCAGTCTAAGAAAGTTACTTACAGTTCGAAGAGAATTTACGCCAACGTCCAAATACCGCAATTCAATGAGTCCAACGAACGTCCCCGGTGACAGTTTTACTAGATTATTTCTGCTAAGGTCGAGTACTTGTAGTGAAACCAATGAGCTCAAATGACTATTATCAATATTCTGTAAAAACATTTCATTATCATAAATCTGCCTTAAAAAAAGAAAGAAAACCCATATTTCATAAAATGTAAAGAAAATAAAACCGTAAACCTCAAATAAACAAAGAGGTCACTTGAAAAGGATCATGTTTTGCTATTTCAAAAGCGTAATCCTATATTATTAGTACTACGTAAGCCACGTATATTTTATATACTATTTATGTAACGTTGCTACTCTAACAACAATAAATACTAAAAGTATCGATTATTGTAAAGTTGTATACTATTTATTAAGCGGTATGTAGTATTGAAAGTGAACTGCATATTATACTTTTAAACCTCTGCAGTGTTAAACTTTAATATATAACCTAGTACTTTTTGATTTTGGTTCAAATATACAACATTTATATTTGAGTCCTATAAAAATAGTTGCATTTCAATGATATTAAAAATTTAAAACTGCTATCAACGTCCCTAACCCGAGATAAACATTTATTTTCAACTTTAATACATCTTTAATGATCGGTATACATATGTATTATACATATAAATAGCACGTTACAAATAACGACGTGTTACTTCATCCCAAGATCAAAGTGTCATATCATCTAACATGATTAAAGAAAGCATCTAAATATAACATTAAGTTATAAATTTATTAATATTACTCACTGTTATCATATTACTGGAAAGGTTAAGGTGTCGCAGCGTGGCGAAAGATTTTAAAGCAACGGTAGGGAAATCTGTTATGAAGTTTTCCGAGAGGTCCAACTTTTGCAAGTTTTCTATGCCCAGAAATACGTCGCTGTTAAACTTTGATAGCCTGTTACGACCGAGATCGAGGACTTGCAAATCTGTCAAAGTTACGAAGGCGCCGCCTTCTATCGTTGATATCATGTTACTGTGCAGATCTATTACTTCCAGCGTCTTTTGTGATATAAACGATGCTTGCCGGATCAATGCTGAAATGGCAGATTTCAATTCGATCATATAACAGTAATCAATTGATGGATGAAAACTGAATGAAGTAGATATTTTTATCATATCATACAGCAGTTTCTATAAATTTTAATATTATAACGCAAAAACACATGTCTTAAATTCATTTGTGTACTAAATATATTTTTATGAGATACTTACTCTTAAAAAGTATTATTCGTAATTAATTATCTAATTAATAAGTATATTAATTCCACTTCTTTTAATTTTAGACAATAAATGAGGTAACTTTAATATATGAGATGTTAAAGTTGAAATAAATGTAAAAAAATACAGGAACTTTGATGATATAAATTCAGAAATGAAATGATTGCTGCGAAAGTTTCATAGAATATAAAATAATAAAAAAAAAATTAAATTGGAGCATTTAATAAATGCCCACTCCAACTCACCTATTCTGTTTTCCCGCAGCGAGAGAACTTTTAATGACTGCGGACCGTTAAGGGAGGATGATGGCACGGAATTCATATTGTTACGGTCGAGGCGCAAAGTCTGGAAATATCTTTATTTTTTAATTTTAATATACGAATAGCTAGAGCCTTACATCGGCCAACTTTTACTTTTTAAAATATAACGGTTTCTCTAAAAACTACATGTAAGCCTCGAGGGCTTTACACGGAATTTTGTACTCATTTAAAACTTTCGTTACAGATATAATTTGACATACCTTTAAAACATCACAGCCTATAAAAAGGCCTTCTTCTAAACCTCGAATACTGTTACCGCTAAGATCCAGTTCTTCGAGTGCCGGCAGATTATGAAATTCCGCAGTGGAAAAAATCGGATTCAAATTGTCTCCAAGTAAGTTATCAGGCAAGGCGAACTTTGTTATGTTACCCCTGATTCCTGAGAGTAAACGGTCCGGGAGACGCCGTAAACTGTTATGGGAGAAGTCCAGTTCTTTAAGTGGCAAGCCATATGAAGAAAATATCTGAAAGAAAAAAATATTCAATTATGACAAACATTTCCTTCTTCTCGTTAATCGATCTTTTGTCGTCGTTAGAATAAATTGAGAACAATAGCATTTTCAAAATCTTTACTTTAAACAAATTCTTTTTTAAGTTTCCACATTTATCATTTCTGAATCTAATTTAAGAAAAAACTACTTTACATTTGTTTTACTTTTTAATAACTTACAGTTCTACAATACTTTACACAAACAGAAGCATAACGAAGTTAAATGGGATATACACAAAACGAAAGAATATCATATCAAAGTTTCAAATTACATCTTTAAAGACATTTCATTGCAATATTTATTCAGATACTTTTTGTTCATGAAAAAGCATCTTTGCGTTAACAAACAAACCAAATTTAATGCACTGTATTAAAAGTTTAAGAAGCTCTCAACTTTCAGCATAAGCATGATTGCTAACTTTTAATCCGGTATAGCACAAGGAAATACTTTTAAAGTTTTAAACTAACGCAAAGTGCCCGAGGGACAACGAAATTTTAGAGTAGCTTTGCAATGCACTTACCATTTTTTTTTATTTTACAACATTTAAAAGTAAATATTTTATAGAAAAATATTATTATTTTCGCATTGGCTCATAGTATAATCTACCTTTCAAAATATTTATATACTACTTAAACTAACGTTCAGTTAAATTGCATTTATGTGGCGGTAGATTTCTATTACTGATGAGCTACTAAGTCGGTATCATTGTTGCATTAATTTCTGTCGCATTACAGCTGTGTGTAAATTTTGTTGTGTTTATCAGTATGTAATTACAGAAAGATCAAAAATTTTGTACTTATGAAACATCTCAAGGGTGTTGTGGTAATATCCTTAGTACCTCATTATGAGTAATACTTATCGGCGGAACATTTACTATAGTAAACGCCCAGATCATCTGCATAGTTCGCCGTTTAAAAATGTATATGAAACTAACATCAAGTTGTAGGGTTTCAACACATGGATTTTCTTGTGGTCAAAAGTGAGATAAGTTATTTGATCCAAGCACGTGCGACTCTATAGTAAAAAAGTTTTCGTTTAGTTGGTAAAACGTGTGCAGAACGGAAGTTTCAACATTTCCTACCTCTAAAACCCGGACAGCTACTTCCGTGTATAGAATTTTACCTAACGTAATTATGCTATTAAATTAGCATTTTATTATTCTTGAAAACTGTTTTGTGCTACGTTTTAGCCAATGAAGATAAACCTGGCTAAAACGTGACCTCAACTTCACTTAATGATAGCTGTCATGGGATCAATGATACAACTCGCAATAAAATTGAACCAACGATCGCTGGGCTTTGAAAATATGTGAACTTTCCATATAAATTATAAGATGTAAAATTATTTGATTATCCCACCTTTAGTGTTGCAATATTTTTGTATAATCAACTTTTAAATAAAAAAGGCAATCGAAACCAGACTGCTGAATAACTTGAATGATTTGAGAATTATTCCATAATTTGTCGTGTTTCGTTGACGGACATTGTATTATTTATACGCAAAATGTAAATAAATAATAATACTAATGTTTGAGACGTTTTCAACGCTGAAACAAAGTGAAAATTTCTAAAACAGGAGAGCATTTCCCGTTTCTCAACATGCGATTATCAGAACATGAATCGCGTGCGCGCTATGTAAATAGAAAACGGCCGTGTATTATAGCCAACTCTAATTAATCAGTGTAATAATATCACTCAAAATAAACAATGAGGTAAGTTTACGTTTGTGAATGAAATTGATAAAAAAATTAAAGTTGGGTAAGGTACGGCGAGTGAAGGACGTTATAGAGATAGAGTTACGAAGAATAAGAAGGTAAATATCTTTAAAAAGAAGATTAAAAACAGATTTTTATAATAATTCTTTCATTTGACTATGAAAAGTTAATTTATAAAATTCACGTTACTATGTAAACTTATCTGTTATTGAAAATTTGCGAATGTTTTTTTTTTTAACAAATATTTACCTAGAATCGTAATACATAAAATTCCTCAAAAAAAGATATCGCTATTACACAATTAATCAATTAAACGTACTCGTTGGTAAAATTCTATAATCTATATGTATTCCGTAGTATAGACAGATTTTTTAAAACAGAGTTGAAAGGTAAAAAAATTATTATTCATTGTTGTTTCTCTACAAAATCATTTATCATGATTATTCCTTTATAATTAGTTATCAACGTTACCTAAAGTAATGTTATATTATTATACTTTTTATGTAAATTAACGTATTACATAGTAATTTTTTTTTATAACAGAGAAACGAGCCGGTGGAACAAAACAACAAAGTCCTTCATAATCAAGAGACTGGCACTCTTTACTCTGCTGGGTGTAATATTCTCATGATATACCATATATTACAATCTGTATATCACAATGTTGTATAGGAAAGGGGTCTCTGATCGCTTCTTCTAATGATAGAAGTTTCTTTTCTACAATGCTTTGTAAAATATAATGCAGTAATATTTGCACAATACTGCTTGGCGAGAAGAAAAGTCGTTGCTGCGGTTTAGTATCACCATACAAAACATAGACAATTTTTTTTTTAATATTGGAATTACTATTAAATTAGGTATTTGAGTTTAGTAAGCATTTATAATTTCACTAAAATTTTGATGATCAGAGAAATAGCTTTTGTAATAATTTAAATAGCTTTTTTTTATAGATTCTCTTTAACGATAGGTGTCTTAGAATTTTACCTGTGTTGGAAGAGATTGCTGTCCTGCCCAGCGCTGACTGAACGACACAATTGGTGCACCATATGGTAATGGTGGGAAGTCACCGGTAAAAACCACCCGGTCGCAGTTCATTAAGATACCGAGCTGCAGTGACCTATCTACTTGCACCTTACAGCGACAGGGGTATCGAAGATCGTCATTAAGTTCAGAACATGGAACCCAATTCTGTTGTCCCATGCTGTGCGTCACCATTAGTAGCAGAAGTACCCTCCACATGTTGTTCTGGAAAAATAACAATAATTTTATTTAAACAAAAAAACAGCTAAGTTCCTGTACCTATTAATAATATTACTGATAGTAGATTTCTGTTGCTAAAATTACGCAGGTAGTAGATTCCTGTTTTCGGAGACCGTCTGGGTAGGTTCTTCCACAGCTCTTATTGCAGCCGACGAATACTAGTAAATAAACATTACTGCGTTCCCATTTGACATTATAAGCTACTAAAATTACTGGGTTAGCGTGATTTAACATCTAAGGTCTCAATGCTGTGTATGCCCATATTTACTAGCACTGCACATATATGGGCACAATCATATCACTTACTATCACATGAACGTCACTCTTATGCCAAAAAGAAGCAAAGAATGTCGATGTAGCCAGTTACCAGGTGTAACCTTATTTCTACTCTTAAATAATATTATATGATATTCTGAATTAAAAAGTGCTATACCTAATAAAGTTATAAGTTATAGAGACAATATCTTTTGTCATTCGATTTTCCTTTTAACGAAACCAATGTGAGCAGAGAATATCTTTCGTCGTCATACGTCATCCACCAACCTTTACTTGGCGTTAATAAACAAAATGATTTGAAATGATGTTAATTGAAAACACAATTACAGCAAATTGTACCGTGTGAAATCATACGGTCGTTACAGTTGTCAATTTACTTTTCAGACCAGTTGTCGATAGTCAATATTAGCTAATAGCAGTTACGTCCGTGTGATAATAAAAAGTGAAAGTGTAAATAGTAACCTCAAGAAAGTTGTGAAAGCGAGGAATATTTTGTGAATAAATGAATAGGTCTATTTAATTACATTGTTACGCTATTACATCGCTTTGTTTGTTAAAAGTTCTTCCAAGAGAGATGATGTCATATAAACAATATATTAGAATAACTTTTTTAAACGGTTATATTATTAATAATAGATAATACTTCAAGTAAAAATAAATATTTGGGGATATGAAAATAAATATTTAATACATTAGCATCCAGTCGTTATTATACGTTTTTTTGTTCTATTTTTGTGTCATACTTTCCTTCTTGTAGTAAAGAATATACCTTTAACAACTCTTCCATAAGCCTATAGTAAAAGATAACTAAAAAGAAATTATTCCTTAAAAAGGCAACAGTTTTTTTTGGGTTTGATTTTTAAAATGTTGAGTTGCTTTTGAACACGATGAATTTTAAATTTTTTAATAAAATTATTAGTCGTATCTCAAACCTGGAAGCACTTGACTCGCGACAAGTACAATGCATGTGTTACTAGCAGCTCATAACTATGATGAGCAAGAGCTGGCTACCACGAGGAGAAAGTAATTTTTTAACTTCGTTAATTGAAACAAATTCTGTAACCGTTTTCTAACTTCATTTACTCACTAAAAGCATATCGTATCTTGTTTATAAAAAGCTAATCGAAACATACTATACCAATTTTTCTAACATAATAAATATTTTATTCCTAACCAATACGTTTTACAAATAATTTTTTTTGTATCGTAAACTGGGACCGTTAAACAGTATCATTAACCACTTTAGCTCTATTAACTACTCACTATAAACGTATTAGATAATTTACTCGCGGCTCAGGTCGTTAATACTGTAATGATCACTCTTAGTGGTTCTAATACGAACTATGAATCGGATTATGCGCAGATTATTAACATAAACACATCATATATCATAATGGCGCTTCGTCTTACTTGTCAGAGACCGCCTGTTTTTACTGGCAAACAGTATGCAAATATTTCTTACTCCGATGTAAGGAACGCCGTAGTTAGTTTACTGATGATAGGTACTGTAGTCGAAGACTGTCTAGGTAGGTATGTACCACCACAGCTCCTATTATAACTAACAAACAGTACTTTACAAACGTTATTGTATTCCGGGTTGAAGGAAGCTTTATTGTAATTTACTGGATTAACGAGATTTGACATCTTAAGTCTCAAAGTGACGAACGCAATATGGTGCTGTGTAAACTATCTTAACTAGCGCTACGTTGTGGGTAAGCTTATATCATAATAAGAATGTCTCTAGCCTCAAAACCTCGTAGAAATTAAAAAAAAAATAAAAGTGAAGTAACGCAACTTAACATCACAGACACTTAAGCGGATGAGCAAAAATGTGGTGTTACAGAAACATAGTAACCTGCATACATTGCTATGGACAGCCTAATAACTTATCATCAAGCTAACATTGTGGTCGAAAACCGTGATAGCCTAGTGGTTTGAACGCCAGCCTTCCACCCCTAGGGAACCTGATTCTAATCTGGCCCCCACCAATTAATTTTTTAACTTATATGCAATTAGTACACCATCTAATATTACCTGCTTTAAGCTATATATAAACTATCGTGGCTTCAAAACCAAAAACAACCGTTGTGGTCGTATCGTTTAATTTCATAAAAAAATCATATTATTCTATACAAGAAACAATATTACGAATCTCTTGAGTTCAATATTTATACAATACAAATAACATTTCGTATTTGTTGAGTCTATAGATTACTTTAAATAAATATTACTTTCAGCTCTGAGTCTAATAAAACTGTAAAATTTTTCGATAAGAGTAACAACATCCACTGGCTTGAAACTTGGACAAATTTGTTTTTATACGATTTTCTTTAATAAATAATAAGTAATCCAATAATAAATTATGTACTTCAATTAACAACAAAAACGGTATCTGGCCTTACTAAATATTATGTATAATTAAACTTTATTTCCAACAATACGATTACTGCACCAATTGTGGTATTATTGTTTCCGATTATGTTTTAACTGACTGAATTTAAATCCATTGATTTACATATACGTTACATAAACTGCAACAGCATAGTACTTTTAACAACAGTTTTAGTAGTAGTAATGCAGATATTGAACTGAATGATAAATACTCTGGTCTCTGCTTTAGATATTGTTATTTTTAAATTCGCGTTAATAGCCGAAAAAAATACCTGCTTTGTGAAAAGCGAAATGCTTTACATAAATCTACTCTATCTCCAAAGGAATGTATCAATGCTAATGAACTCTGGTCGTACATAAGTATCTGATCATCAAACGCTCGTTGCATACCCGGATCGCGTACAACTTCCTGTCATCGCTCGTGTGACACGACTATTTCCAATTCACGACGCAATCACAAAACAAGTTGTATGTGCCATCGTAATGAGGGTTCGGTTCATCTGCACTCAAATGCCTCGAAAGCCTTCATTTCGTTGTTTTTATTTCATTTCATACATTCCTGCTTTTTTATTTAGCCATATTCACTGAACATTCAATCATTAATATTGTGTACTAGCAGAGGCGTGCACAATATACTTTACCGAAAATATTTGTATATATTATTAAAAATAATTTTATCTATATCAATTCACCATTTGTAGCTAAGCTCTGATCTTTATTTCTAATAAAGAAAGTATTGCATACCTTACCTACCAGAATGAGCTATGAGATTATTATTTAGATAGGTTAAGAGAGCTATGCACTGCTAATTGACTTGTATGAAGCAAACGCCCCTGTGTACGAGTTATATTTCAAAATTACTGGCGTTAGGTTTCCGTTACCAGAGACCGCCTACGTCGGTATCACCGCTGCTCCTATTTCAGCAGTAAAATAGTAATGTGCAAACATTACTGTGTTCCGGTTTGAGAAAGTTGTATTGTAAATTACTGGGTTAACGAGATTTAACAACTAATGTCTCAAGGCGTCGAGCACAATGTAGTGCTATGTATACAATCTTAACCATCGCTATGTTATGGGCAAGCGTACCACTTACTATCGAGTGAATGACTTGTCCGTCACGACGTATAAAATAAAACATTTGTGTCCATATGGATTTTGGTGATGAAATAGTCTATTACTAATCTAGTAACAGCTGATTAAACTCTTCTCTTTGCGACATCCAAGCAATATTTGAACGAAAACATTGACGCCGGAATATTCTTTCATATCTATTTTTAGTGTAACACTGGATTTCGAGCTAGATAATGAGCTTGCGAATGGTGAAGCATACTCTCATACATTTACTGCTGGAATAAAGCAATACGACTGTAGCGGCGGATTTTCATTATAAAGATATAGTATATAACCAGGCATCTTTAATAAAATCTCTGTTATTAGGTATATGGTTAAGTATTAAGCAACAGAGACTATGAAATAATTATTCTTCGTATTGAATAAGTATCAAAAAATACTACGAAATAATAATTCCGTAATATTGCCTTTAAACATCCTTGTGGATGGTTTTCATTAAACGTAACAAAGACAAAAGGTATAAATTCTGAAAGAAGCGCCTTGTGATGCTTACTATATGTTGTGTACTACTGTTAGCACAATTGTCAAGTAATATTATTGTAGTACAAACAAAATAAAAACCAACAACCGCTATAAAAGTATGAAGAAGATATATATAAGTTTTTGTTGGCAAATAAGAATTGATTTGATATTTTACATTGATTATTATATATGAAAAAATTAATGTAAGTTTTTATATATTTTTCACTTAAAGCAATATAAAGAAATTTTGTTTGTAGTATGAGAGTATAAACAAATTGAAAATCACCAGTCACCTTCAACCCATTCTTTAGTATAAACACAGCTAGGCTTAATAATTTACATGAAAGGAAAATTTAATGACCGGAAATTAGAAATTTCCGTTTGCATCTCTTCGACTTAAAGGGGTACACGTACGCGTTGAATAGGCAAATATGGGACAGAAATGTAAAATCATATATGAAAAAAAACCTTTTTGGTATGTATTTAATATCTCATGATTTCCCAAATTGAAAATTTTAAGTTTCTTGTACAATGTGTCATTGAAAAGCTATTGTTTCTTATTGTGAACCCTACATTACCACTGATAAATAGCCTTAATTTCTTATATTAACGTAAATTTGAAACTATACGGTTATCCAATTAGTTTAGTATTTTATGGAACTGAAAGTTATCATTTTATGTGTGCGTGCTACTTCTTTTTCTCTTTAGAAATTGTAAGTAAGATGCGAAAATGTACAATTTTACAGTATTTTACCGTTTTTACCCTTGCTGTTGAAACTTTAAAAATCTATTTAATATAAGAAACATTATAATAAGACTCATATATTTTAACGTATTATACGATCTAATATATAATGAAATGTAGATCATCATATGTACATACCCTATGAAATCATTTGTAGCATGTAATTGTCATTTTCGTAAGAAATATTTTTCAAGAGACAAACAGTTGTGTACAAACATTAGCATGTTCCGTTTTAGAAGGTGCATTAGCTAGTGAAATCACCATGGGTCAATGGCCAATAGTTATGTATGAAGCTTATTTAATTAACATATGTTATCTTAAGACGTCAAGCACAATGTTGTTCTATATAAACATCCTAACCAGTACGGCATTGTTATGACCAATAGAATAACATTCGATTGAATATGTATGGTACTGTGATTCCGTTATATTTATTAATATGAAGAATGTATTACAACTAAAGTATATAATTTTGTTATAATAAGATATTTTTCGTGTAACTGAGATTAAGAAAAAGAGTTCACGATCTACCCTTAAAAGTTATTTCATAAAACATCATTACATCAACGTTTATTACAAAAATTTTACAACATATTATCGTTAAAGCATCTAATAATGTCACCGCAGTGCCGTTAAAATTTATAGCATATAGTAAAACCAGTAATAACGGGACATCATTTTAAAGAACCTATTTCACGTTTGAACACCTCCTCAAACATTACGTTTTGACATGTAATCAGTAGTAACATAAGCACACACAGTACTAGAAAAAAACTATTTATAATTGTAATATAAATATAATTGTATATAAATATAAGCTGAAAAACAAATAACAATTTACCCCTACGCCTAGAAGTAATCATATTCATTTTATTATTATTATTATGAATAGTTGATTCCTAATTAGTTTCATAACACTAAGTGTTGACTTCACTAAGTCTTCTATAAGTCCGTCCTTTTATCAGTATTGTCTAATCTATCTAGTCCATATAATCTATCCAGGCTTATTGTCTTACCAACTAAATACCTTAACTAATTGCAAATGATTTTTCATCAGCAATAAACGACAAGTGTTTTCTCTTCATTATAAATTTAATTGAATATATTAATGCAGTTAAATCATGGATTAACTATTGTGAATGGTTATTCAATTAATCACTAAAGATTTACTTACGTTGGTTTTTTTTTACTGTCCAAGGACAAAACAGCCACATATTTTCGCCGTCATTTTACAAAATTATCATAACAAGGTATTATAAACACTGATAACTTACGCCATATTGAAAACATTGACCGAGCTAAATCTGAATAAATATAGTGAATATTGAATAATATTATTCCTCGCTATGTATTGCATAAATTACTATATGCTGAAGGAGATATTAGTAAAAATTAAAAACACAGCGTTTACAAATACTACAATTATGTAAATAGTTGAAATCTGCAATTTCTTCAAAGTGAATTTTTCAAACGTAATACAATTACCATAATTTGTTCATACGGTAATTTTAGATCATGAATAAAGACCTTGGTATGGCTAAATGCCAGGGTAATGTGATATGACAAAAGATAAAAGACAATAAGACAAAAAACAAAAGGCAAAAGACAAAAGACAAAAGACAAGGGACAAGGGACAACGGGCAAGGGGCAAGGGACAAAGGGCAAAGGACAAAATACAAAATCACTGAAAAATTAGTCTATTGACGATTTATTGATCGAAATCAATTTCTGAACATAATACTTACGTAGAGATGGCAAAACTAATACGTTGTAAAGAGAGATTAATTCTTAGAATTTCTCTAATAGGCTTTTGATGATAAGGTGATTAATGAAATCAGTTTAGTATCGGCACATATTACTAATACAATATTTTTAAGGAGATTTTCATTACTAAGAAAAATAAAACGCCAATGAAATACTTGCAAATTAAAAAATGTATTGTATGTATTCGCCGTGTGGTGACGGCTTTAGAATACAATTTGTCACCACCCCTTCACTGTCCTAGGGAGTCGTAAGAGGCGACT
>DWLS01003452.1:0-15695 GCA_018246255.1 Pachliopta kotzebuea | reverse complement strand
GAGGCCGCACACACTCATAATAATCAGACATATATGTTGACAGTAATTAATACAAGAATGCTGTTATGGACAGATTTTGGTGTATAGCCAGATGGATTCGCAGAAATCCAGTCGTCACACACATTCCACCATGTGTGGCAACGGCGTTTGCCGCCCCAAAAAGGCAGTGTTAATATAGTATGGGTAGTGACTGTAATAAAAGGTTCTACATATCTCAAAGCAAACAATACACAATATATATTTTAACCTTTTTAACTCTCTGCCATTAGATATTTTATTACGTTAAAAAAATTATGCGATTATTAGCAGCCCAATGCTAGCCAAATTAAACTACAATGTTACTTTTTAATAAGGTCTTGCCAATAAGAAAGAAGATGTTAAAGACAAGAATCTGTACAATGACTGTAAGTATAATATCCTATAACATATAAGCATAATAATAACATATAACATTTAATGTAAACACGATAATAGTTTCAGTCTTCACCGGCAGGAACCGCATCCTCCAATCTCTTGATATACTTAACACGCAATTCGGTTACGGCGTCACCTTTTAGCTGGTCCTGAAATATGAGAATTAGATTAGATTAGAAAGAGGTGGTAATAAGTAAGATTTTTAAAATTATTAATAAATATGTTATATAATAGACAACCTTTTTTTGTAATTTTATTTAGTTTTCAATAAAATAGTCTACTTCCCAATATTTATTCTTTAAAAAAACGTTTTAGTGTTAGTGTTAAATACAAGATGGCGCTGTGCAAAACATAGCAAAACTATGAAATATAATTCCTGATATTAATAACAAATGCCCATAGATGGCGCAAACCAAAACTTTGATCACCGCCCTACATTTAATGGCAATTTTGAGATATGCTAAAAATTTAGGCACAGTGTTTTAATATAATATAAAGATCCTTAAAATATTCAAAAGATCCATTCATAAAAGATTCACTTCATGTTTACATTTAGTTCACATCATTTCTCATATAATGATAAGCAACTAACTTAATATAAGGAAGATAACACCAAAGTACAATAGAGGGACCTAAGAATGAAATAAAATGTGTGGAAACTGTATGTGAAATCAGATGTGGAAAAGATGTATTAAACAAGCAGATTTTATTATCATGTGACATCCATTAACTTGTGATGTAGTGAATATGGTCATTAAGATGGTGAAAGAATGCCCTGAGCTCAAAAGTAAAAACAATGTAAAGAAAGCAAAGAGAGTAGCTGTTAAATATCATTCATTGCTTTAATTATTATATCAAACTAGTAATTTACCTAACAGCTATATCTACTCTTGTGGGTGTGATTGATCTCACTTTTTACCTGAACAAACCAGCATTGCACATCCAATTGTACCATTTGCAAAGCACCACGAATGGCACCCGGAATCAAAGCGCAGTATTTTAAACCACTGTTTGGTATCTCCACCCATTCACTGAGCGGACATTGATCCCATACAAGTGAAAACTCATCTCCTGAACTACTCCAGCTTGTCACAGTTGGCTGCATGTTAAGGTACAATCTGGAATTTTTTGTATATCAATTTTAATTTAAGTTATTATTTTAAAACAAAATAGTAACTATCTAATAAATTCTTTGGTTTTCAGTACATAGTTGAACAAAAAATATTTGCAGTCTCACATTTTACATTGCAGTACTTCCAATAAGAAGTGTTAGCTCAGTTGATGTTACTTTTGTTGCTCAGTTGCTCAATGATGAAGTGACAGTTAATTCAATAAGATTTGAGCAATAATTTAAAACAAAGCACTGAATATCAAATATAAATTTTTTAATGACTACTTAAAAGATACATTTTTTAATTGATAAGATTGATAAGAATTGAATGACTGAGGAGACAATAAAAACAAACAAAACTGCAAGAAAAGGATTGAGTTGTCAAGGTAGACTTAGTGACTGAAAAACTTTTGTTAATTATTAACCATAAAAAATAAACACTGAACTATTTTAAAATGGTAATTAAGAATAAACATATTGTAATTTGAATTCCTTGAATCTTGATATAATTTTATCACCACCACAATTACCACATCATTTGCAATGTGATATTGTCTTAATAGGTGCAGCACAGGATTAAATAGAATGGAGACCTTGATGGAACGTAACCGGAGTTTATCGATTTGATGCTTTAATAATAGCCAGCTAGTAGATTAGCTAAAAAATATTATCTATGCCGTGAGGGTACAAAGCATTGAAGGCAAAATAGGTGTAATGCATCTATACCCAGGAATATTTATTTAGCAAAAATATTATAAATCTTTTTAGAACTGTACTTGTACTGTAATATTAAAAATGTTGAAAAAATTATTACCTGAAAGCCTGCTGGATTTTGTCAGCAGTCTCTCTCATTTCTAAACAACGATTAGAAGAAGTTCGAGCAAGAAAATCTTCAATCAAACGTACGCCCATATTGTATCCGATTCTCTCCAAATGTTTATTTACATCGTCTGTATTTTCAGTTTCTTTTAACATTTGTGACACTAAAGCGCCATACGTGAGAGTTAACAATTCGGAATTCTGAAATTTTCAAGTAATTTCTTGATACTAACCGTAAAACTAAAACATTAATAAAAGAAAATTTAAATTACTTACAACTTTTTTAGCGTCAAGTCTGGATGTTTGCCTAGACATATCTGCATGTATTTATGTTAAAGTTCTAATTTAAATTGTCTCGACAGTTTTCAATACTCAATACAATCAAATTATTCATAAATGATTACTTAAACTTGACAGCACGAATTTGACATCTGCTGTCAGAATATATTTTCTTATATATGGGATGGATGATGATTACATTAATTTATCCCTTATGGGAGAGGCAAAGGACTTTAGTCCATACAGCCAATTATGGAATGGTTCGTTCATAGTACAGAAAAGTGAAATCAATGTGTCTGAAATTTTATATTTCTAAATATATTTTAGTATATTATCATTTTATTTATAATTTGAAAGGGAAGTTAACATTTCATCAATAATCAATGTGTGCAAGAATAAAATTTAAAGTAGTTCTTTAAATACATCGTAATTTAAAGTTTACTACATATCAACATGAATTTATGTTAAGCCTAAATATTTTTTTTTGTTTCTTGCAATAAAAACAATAAAATCATAAAAGTAAATTTTTATTATTTTTTTTTATTTACTTGATTTGGATAAAGAGTTATAAATACATTTCCATTTGAATAAGGAACAATTTAAATCAACAAGAAAAAAGTACAGTATTTATAAATACATAAGATCGAATTCCGCTACTAATTCATTCGTCCATAAAATTCTTCTCATAAGATGTTTATGAGGTGACAAAACAATTATTAAAGTCTTCTATGATAATTTTCTTTAAAATAAAGGAGTATTTTAACAGGCACATTATTTTATTCAAGTAATATTTTTTTGTTACTGACAAAAAAATTCGTGGTAAATTTTTTATTATTGATTATTACATGCTAAAATGTTCCATTTAAAGTAATCAAAACCATGGTATTTTTCTTGTCCCCAGAGGATTATACCGTTTTCATTTTTCTTATCAGGATCCAACGTTAGTATTTGCTTAAATTGACGGTTACTGATACGGAAGAATACTTTGTTCTTCTTTAAAATAGGTTCCAAAGACCACAAAAATCGTTCTTCATTTAAATCTGCTTCACCTTGAGCTTGCCTTTCTTCAAAAACATTTTTCTCGGGATCCAGCGTTAAATACAAGTGATAATTGTCATTAATGATTTTGAAAAAGACTGAACTTTCTTTCCATTGGGCTTCTAAATGCCAACAGAACAAGCTCCTATTTTGATTATTGTAGTCACCACAAGCTATTTTTCTGCTAGAAGAATTAAGATGTTGATCTAATTTAAGATAAAGGTCAAGCTTAGGATCAAAAAACATAACAGAATCTTGATTAAAAATATCTGCAAACGATTGTGGAAAGTAATTGGTTACAATGTTTGTTCCGTCGTTTATCCAAAGTTGATATACATACGCCAATACATTTTTAGATCGTTCATTCAAAAGCTTTTGTATAATGTATATCACAGGTAATTTAATACCATGATTATACAATACTTTACTAGTCTTTACAGCACTAGCGTAGGAGGCTTCTTTTATATCAATATACAATTGTTCTTTTAAAGTATTTACACTTATATAGGATCTAACATTATTTATTACTGTCAGTTCGTTGAATATCTCTGGCAACTTGTAACCTTGATAATAGACTAGGTCTTTGTCCAATAGCTCTTTTTCTATGTATTTTAATTCCTCGGCATTGTCATTATAACCCAATATTATAACTTGTCCAAAATCTTTATTAACAATTCTTGCAATATCTTTGGCACAGCTCTCGTTAATTGGAGGTCTCGTTACCGTGACAAGTTTCACAGAGTTATCCTTAATAAATCTACTGGTGTTACAATTTGTGTAACTTTCTATGGGAATTCTATTGGGAATTTTTCTATTTTTATCAGGGCCTACACTGATTACATTGTATTGGTAATTGACGTTGTAGCAATTCACGAAACCGCTGTTTTGTTTCGGAGAATCCATAATTCTTCCTTCTCCCCAATAGTCGACATGTTCTAGCAGCTCATTAAGCGATTCAGGTATTTTGACAAGATTGAAAGGAGTAAATGCCGGTGTTTCTGAATAAGGATAAAACTTGTTGACGTTGCGATTATAATTTGGCGACTGGGCTGATAACCACAGCTCTGCTCTGTAAACAGTTAGTAAGTATAATTAAAAAAAAAAATTACATGTTTGCACTATGTTTCGCTTAGTAAAAACTAGAACAAGAATTTATTACTGGAAATATTTTTATGTCCTTCGGAAGATATTAATAAAAAATTTTACAAAAGTAGAAAAGTATCTATCTGTAAATGTAAATTGTTGTCGGCTCACGTATTTAATATTGTTTTATGCTTTTCGTCGAATTGTGTTTATAAATGATATGAATTACATCTTAAGGTTTTATTAGATAAAACTGGTTATAAACTAATTTCGGAAAGAGAGAAGTGAATAATGGATTTTTTTTCTATATAAAACTATACCTTTCTAGATCTTCATCGTCTTTGAAAATATCTTCATTAGTATCGGTTTTCATCTCCATCGTCTTTTCGAAGATAATTAATTCTAAAATTAAAATAAATAATACATTCTATTCGACATTCATAAAGTGATCATTTTAATAATCCCTGTCACTCGTTATTTGTACATATAGTTTCACTTTACGTGAGTTATTCATTAATATATACGTGTTTAGAGTGACGTGGAGCAAATTTAAGGGCTTTTCTATTAACTGTAGCAGAGGTCTTAGTGCAGTGAGTTTTACTTAAATGTAGAACTTACCTAAACGAATTCAGTTCCGGAAATGATTTTGAAACTTTAATTTTATACCAAGAAAAAACATGTCGTAGTTCTGTAATAGTTTATAATAAAGGTAAATTTTTGTAACGCTGGTATTTTATAAAAGCTTGTTATCGTTTGTCACGCCGTTTAGTTATCGGTGGTTGAGCAAGCATAACCAAAAAACCACATACTGTCGATAATTAAAGTTTTCGTGTTATTTTCGTACTAGACTTTAGTTTTTTTCGGTTCACAATAGTCAATACTGTAACAATTTTAATTAAATTCTAAGAACGGATTAAAAAAACGATATCGATCATAACTCGCAATCCCTTTGATCGACAGACACATTTTCTCAATAGTTAATATTATCCCTTTTTGTAGTACAAGTAATCAAACCTAAATAAAATAAAATATTGTCATTTAAATTTCGATATGATATTGAAAGATGAAGATGTTAGTTGAGGAGTCAGAAGAAAAGTGATTAAAAAGAAAATTTGAGATGAATGTAACATGAATTAAATAAAAGATAGATGCCCTTCATCGACTACTGCAAAATTGTAAGGATATAGGCCTCCCCCGAAGATCTCCACTCCAATCGGTCTCGCGCTATTTGCATTCAGCGGATTACCGCGACCTTCAGCAGATTTTCAATCTAAATAGTGGAGGACTTCCCAGCACTACGTTTACGGCTACGCGGCCACTACTGTAGGACTACTTTCTACCCCGTCCATTATATGTATATTATTAAAACAAAATTTTAAGATTTACTTATTTATTCATAGAGATTATGTTAATAATCCAATCAGTGAAATGGGACAGTTTTGTGTAAACCCCTGGATAATATCGGAGTCCGCACCCATAACCAAATGATACCAGACCTACAACCACTCCTTTATATATCAGAGGTCCGCCCGAATCTCCGTAGCATCCGTCTATTCCATCAGTTTCTAAATTACCAGCACAAAACATTGTATCTTCAACAAGAGCACCAATCGTGTTATATCTCATAATACATTCTTGCTGATCTATTGTCACCATGGTTGTGAATTGGAGTTGATCAGGCTGTGCCCCTCCGCGCTGAAAAGATTTTTTATTTATATGATGGGTCTAGATAAGTAGAACTTTCGTATAGTTATTAGTGTCCCTTGATTCCAGTATTCTAGTTGACTTTATTGTGTGGCGAAAGTACACAGTCTATCGCAAGAAAACTTTAGGAACTCTGACGATAGGTCAGAGAGTGCTTGTAATAATAAGACACCGGTGAACATGTCCACAAAACATATAATTGCGATTATCGCCGCCTGGAGAATAATATAATTTATGTGGTAATTATCTAATGGAAGTGTACCTGCGTTGCACCCCACCCCACAAGTGTGCATAAGGATTCAGGAGCCACTTCCGTCCACGGTTTTGTGATAGTAGCTTGCCTCACAAACTTAGTCATGGTGAAAGGAGTAACCATTACCAGCACAGCTACATCATTTTTGTAGTAGTACTTGTCGAAGTCTGGGTGAGGTATTATATTCTTTATCCTATGTATAACACCGCCATGAGTCCGATATGAAGAGCCAACGCGTACCTTCCAGTAGCTAGGTTTAGTATAGCTGGAAATTGATTAAAGAAAATAAATCAAACTTAATAACAAGAATTTATGTATGTATATTTGTACTGTATAGAATATATCTAATTCTAATGTAGTTTATTTGTATAGACCATGTCTGTATTTACAATATAATTTTTTTGTTTTTTTTTTGGCAACTACTTGTATTTTCTTTTCTTTATTTTTTTCACATCCTGAACGGTTGACTGGAAGAGAATGCCTCGTGACATTATGTCCGCCTTTTTGTTTACCGTGACTCTCTTGTACATAATTTTCTCTGTTATTTTGATTGTCCAAATAAAGTGTAAATAAATAAATATTTGTCGATAAACGGCGTAGAACATCCTCACCGTCATTGCACCCACAGCCGGTGTAAAAACCTGCAAAAACGGAACCAAAAAAAGGGGGTAGCTTTTTCTGTTATGTTTACTACGCTCGCGAACAAGTACGGCAATAGCTCCTATTGTAAATACAGTAATGGTGATATACATTTGTTTGGGCGTAGAAATAACTGCTGCGATTTCACTAACGTCACTACGCATAAGTTCTAGTTGCTCATATCTAATATTCTTTACTCACTTTCTATTGAGATATTAAATAAATAAATTATTCGTTCTTTGTATTATTGAAAATTACGTTTACATTAATTACAAATTTATAATACAAAAAGTTGAACTCGTCAGACGTTGTGTATAATTTTTATACATATCGTTAATAGTTAAAATAACTTACTTCCTTCCCGAATTTTCGTTGTATTGAAAGCAATGAGCAGTGGATATTACGTGGCGGGATGTTAGAACAACCCCAGCGCAATGCTGGCTGTACTGTAAAGTGGCCCAAGGGTCTAGGAGCAATTGCGCCAAAATCGGGAAGTGGGTTATTGATGTCGGCGCCCCGCCCAAGACCCGTGTGAATGCTATTTGGCATTCCACTGAAATTAATAGACAAACATTTTTTAATCTAGAAGTTTTTTCTTTCACAATTACAGTAAATAAATAGACCAACAGAAAAACAAAAAAAAACTATAATCATATCATCAATATTTAGTTTCGTGAATATAAAAAAGAGACATTATTATTCTACGTATTTATTCAGGTATTGATAGTAATGTGTAGTTATGCAGGACCTTATATAAAGTAACGACTTTATTACCAAAGCTGCCGATATTAATAACAATAATTATAAATTTACTGGTTTCAGCTAATAATAAACAACTTTAACAGGAGAATTGAGCTATTTTCTATTTTTTTTTATTACTTTTATTAACATTTCTGGTATTTCTAAATTATTTTTTATATCAAAGCCCTTATCAGCTTAAAGAGTATAAAATCTAGTTAGGAAATTGTTCGACCTTTAGAATGTGGAATGAATCCTTAACTGGTAACTGCAATACAATTGAAGCTACTTGATCTTTCAAAGATTTTAAATACATAATTTAGATGTTTAGTGTAAGTTTATCAAAATTTTAAAGATTAAAAGTAGCCATAAGAGTTATTGACTTTTGCGTACACAATTAACATTTTCTTAAATGACAAGAAGTTTTTTGATTATAATTGTTCGTCTTTAATTAAAATAATCTACACTAAATTCAAATACATCGGTTAAATAAAGCACGACGTGTTATAAGTAGAATAATTTACCATTTCAATTTATTTTTAAGAACTTATATGTGTAAATGAGAAACGAAAAAGATAAAATTTTTGATAGAAATTTTGTTAGGCCTGCCGAAATAAATAAGAGGAACTTTTAAGTAACTACTTTTCACCAAACAATTTAATTAAAACAATAGTTCAACCTGAAGCAGGCTTCTGGAAATAATATTTTAATTATTATTAATATTCTTTTATACTTACCAGTTCCCAAGAAAAGTCCGGTAAATAAGAAAACATGTAACAAATTTTGTATACACATTATATTTAAATTATTTATATTTACTAGTAATTATTTCTTTACCATACATAGCTATTTGATCGGACTGTACGATCCCTGTACCGTACGAGTATGTTACTTTCCTAGACTTCGCGTGCGTTATAAATTATAATGCTGCCTTATATTATAGTCCGATGTCTAATCTTGATCATAATATGTTTAATATTGATACATTTTACTCATCACTTAATGATGGTTGTCATTAGCCTAACTAACACATCCTGCTGGACTGTTTTATAATATTCACCGTAAGTATATTAGTACCGTGCTATGATTGTTTTGTTGTGCAAAACATCTGTGAATGATTTGACGAAACCTTGCACTATTTTCTCTCATAATACCTTTGAAAATTTTCAGACATATCATCACAGTTCTGATTTTCTATAAACTTATTAGAAAAATATAATCTGTGATCAAAGTTCACTAACATTCTTAAATGATTTCAAATGTAAGAAAACCATATTTATTTTAATATCGTGCGTTTGCCAGGATATATATGTAAATTGTTGGGGCTCTGCTATGACACGATGTACAAACAAGATAGATGTTTTACTATGCTCAATAAGTTGTGTATATTATTATAAGTTTACCAATAAATAACCTTATTAGACATGCTCTTTCTGATGTCGAAAGTTTGAGCGTTATTAGTCTAGAAAAATGTTGTTTGAAATCATTTACAAAATAAAAGATTGCTGTTTATGAAGAGTCTGGATGTATATTGCGGTTGCTAATGCGTTTAATGCATTGAGTGCAATATACTCTTAATTCATATTTAAAAGTTTTCAATTTCAAAAGATACATTTAAGGCTAGGCAACTGTTTAAAAAAGATATAAACAATGAATTCGAATGAACCATACAATAAAGTATCAAAGATGTTAGCCGTTGTACTTTTACTAAGAAATGAAAATAACTGGTTTGTATATATTAGAACATCAATCATATGTAGTGTTTTACTTACTCTAAAATTATTTGAACATCCTAATATTAATTTCGCATTTATTTTAATGCTTATTAAAGTGCCGTTAAAACAAAGTGATGAAGCGCGACTGCTCTTGTTAGTAACAAAAAATGTTTGGGTAGTAGGATATTAATGACATACATTCTTTGATACCAATTGTTTATTTTCCAGAATAATCTATCAACATTATTCCCCGCATAGGGCATGATAAATAAGATATTACAGATTTAGTAATGTATTCAATGGAAAGATTTTCGTAAACAAAAATTTAGTTTTTTTAAAATGCCCACTCATTTACTTTTTTATATAATATAATAATTTAAATATATTTATAAGCAATCAAATTAAAGAAATTTTTAAAACAGAGGATATAGTAATGTACTCTAAAATTTGGGAGATAGTAGAAAATTAAGTTTAACATTGCCATATTTACAACTCCCATAACATATTTATAAATGGCATATCTTTATTATGCTTGCAAAAACCAACAATCCATGAAAAAAATATTTGTCTAATATGAAATCTTTAGGCGAGGCTTATGTCCATTTGTGGCTTATGTCCGTCAATTGGCTGATGATGGTTATGTTTAATTTTAGATGATAGCGCTTCTAATTAATTTTTCAAGAATATGGTGTCATTACACCATATTCCATATATACAAATATAACTTTTTTTCGATATTACGACCATAAAGACTTCATCGAACCCACGGCTCGCGGACTCATATCCCGTGAGCTAATCTCCATTAGTTGACATCAAGTGAACTTCTCACTCATCTCGTTTTGTTATATAAAAAAAACACAAAAGAAAACTTTTGTATAATGTATTTAATAATTTAATGTAATGAAACTTTTATATATTTGTAGTAATGGCACTGGATAAAATATATTAAACATTCAATAAGATCCTTTTTTAGTTGTAAATACATATAATATAATTAACAAACTTGTCAAAACAATAATCACTTATTGTAACTAAAAATATGTAATAAATTATCTAATTATGCCTCTATTACGAATAACAACTTGTATTTGTTTGTCTATACTTGAATAATACTTCATATGACTCAATAATTTCGTAACTTTTTTTAAATCAGCATCAAAGAAGGCTTGTGATAGTTTTTTCTGCAAATCTTTTATAATTACTTTGTTCTCTTCATTCAATTTCATTATTTCTTCATCAGTTTCTGCTGATTCCACTTCTTCATTTTTTTCCATGATTTTCATTAAAAATTCTGGGTCTGCCTCTGTATTTTCTGGTATTTCCTTACCTTTTAATTTTAACATATATACACCTGAAATAATTAAAAGTGAATTAATGAAAAAGTCATTTAAATAAGAACTATTACTCATATTAATATCAATACTACTGCATATATACATAATAGAATGTACAAAACAATTCTCATTTTTTAATGTATCAATCTTCATAATTTCTTAAGACAATTGTTCATAAGAATGCTATTTTGGTTCACATTCATTTACTAGTTTAAGCAGAATTTTATGTCTTATCATATAATGCCACCAGAGACTGCCAAGTTTCACAATAACTTAAGTTTTTTTTAACAAATGAATGTGATGTTAGGGATATTCACCTACAAGTTATATGCTGTCAATGCTCATACAACATAACACATACTGCAAGTTAGGATGAAATAGACAGCATCACCTTGTGTTTGTCACCATAAAACATAAGATGTAAAGTCTTATTATGCCAGTAACTTTTACACCTAATATACCTCAAATTAGAACACAATATTTGCAATAAACTTTGTCAGCAGTAATATGAACTATACTACTACCTGTGATATGTGTCATATGATTTTTAAAATGTTCATTATAATTATTGAATTAATTACAAATAAACTAATATTTAATTACTCGATATGTAATCAATTACCTCTAGACAATGGTTCTAGTAAAGTTTTGTATGCTTCATTTACTAAAGATGAGTAACTCTCTGAGATTTCTTGTTCTTGTTTTCTCCTGTAAAAGTAAAAAAAATACAATGAATCAATGTTCCTAAATACTAAATTTAGTTATTATTTACAACTTTATTTGCAGGAGTAATTTAAGAAACTAATAAAGAATTGGTTGTTTTACAGTACAAATGATGAAAATAATCATATAATGCTATGCAGAAAATGTAGTTTTTAAACATTTAGTAATACTACTAAAGCAAAAAGTAATTTGGAATCGTTTGAATAAACCTAATAACTAATATGGATTGAACATTTTTAGACAATTTTTGACTTACTTGTTAGCATATTTATCCGGATGAAGGTATTTTTGAAGTTCTTTAAATTTTTTCGCTAATTCATTCTCATCTATGTCGTATGACTCATTTACACCCATGATCTTAAAGTAATTTTCTTTTATTTCAGGGTATTGAAGGGTATTGCAATTTGAACAAAATAAATTAACAACTAAAGTGTTCATATCTTTACCACATGACCAACAAGCTATATATCGAATATGAGCTGAAAATTGTGACTTTAGTCCGAAATTCCTCGCAATGCGACAAAAAGCCATACTCTAAAAAAAAAATAGTTTTACAAGCTTCACTGTAGTTGAGAATTATGACTAAAAAATGTCTATGTAAATTTATACTTATTACATAATGACGTAATTATTATCAATAGTTTTTATAGTTAGGATTTATTTATACAGTAGTTCCCTTCAACGGATTTTACACTTTGTCACAAAAAAAAATCACCTTCAAGTTATATCAATTATTTGAATGTCAGATGTAAAAAATGTCAGTCATATTCAGCTGATTTTGACTTTACTGTTTTATTTACATTTGCTGGGATGGTTAGTGGTAGGCTTGTCCATATTAATAAGTTGTGTCAAATTATAAGCGTTTACATAGAATCTAATTATGCTTGTTACCTAGAGACGTTAGACTTTAATTCTCTTTACCGCACTAATTTTGCAAAGTTTTTTTAACTATTTCTTTAATTTCAAAACTTATAACCATGAAATATTTTAATACTAAAACTTACAATTAAATATTTATAGAACGTTTAAATCATTATAAAATTAAGTTATATGTTTTATACCTTATGACATGACACTAGTGGCCTTATGTTTAAACAGCTTTTGCTTTATTACTAAAAAGTATTTAAAAATGTTTGAGTTTTATAGAAGTAAAAAACAATACAAATATTAGTATACATTTACGTTTAGTTGTTTTAAAAAATTGATTTATTTTGGCTTACAGTTTATAATTATGGTGTCATACTTCACGATAGACGCTACTGGTGAAGTTACAAACTTTCAGAAGGAGATATCAAACATGATGCATGGTTTAGGCGACAACCCCAATCCCAACGCTGCGACTGTAGTTTTAGTGGAAAGCATAGTTTTACAACAACTTCGTTCAATGCTCCAAGAAGCTTTAAATCATGCAAATGATAGAGGCGGGAAAGCTATATCGAATCAAGATATAATATTCCTGATGCGTAAAAACAAACTAAAATTAAAACGTTTATATGACTATCATAAAAAATTAGATGAAATAGAAAAAAGTCGTCAAGTTACAGGAACAGGCCCTATAATACCTGGCGTTGAACTCGACGATGAAAAGGATCCATCTATTAAAAAACGAAGAACTCATATCGATTATATAAAAGAATTTGATGAATATGATGAAGTGAGTCAAATTAAATTCGATGCTATTGATTATTTCAGAAAAGTAAGAGCGGCTAAATTAACAGAATCAATGTCTTTTGAAAAATATGAAGCTTATCATAAAGCTAGATGTAGTTCATTTAGATCTGGTTATGGATTAAGTAAGGGGTTCTTGAAATTAGAAAAGTGGCTAAATCCAACTAAGGAACTCAAGATAACATTTTCTGCACTAGAAGTATTATGTTTTTTAGCCTATGAAACAGTCGCTGAAATTGTCGATGCTGTGTTTTTTATTAGACAAGATGCAAAGAAGAAAAATGGAGACCCATTTAGTAAATTTGAGGGAGGCCATTTCTGTAATCCTGTAAGCTTAAATAATGCAGTATATATAAAGTCTGGGTATGAAGGTGTTCCTGCCATAACTGTTGCAGAAGTAAGAGAGGTATTGAGGAGATATTATAATCCAAGAACTGGTATAAATGGTTTGTTTTATAGGAACATGAGTTTAGATTTGCCTGTTAGATATATTGCCATTTAATTCCTTAATTTCTGTATATACTGTCATTTAATGGATTAGAGAGAACAGACTACAGTAAATGGATGGAAATAAAAAGAATTAAGAGTTAGTTGAAGGAATGCCAATTAGAAGTCAAATACAGATAATGGAGTTGTTCAAAAAGGGTGTGATAAGGTCTGGGGGTCAGCAAACAAACAAACAATCCTGGATCCAAACAGCACAAAATCATATTTTGTGGAATACTTTACAAGAGACCTATGTCCAGCAGTAGACATACATCGGTTGAAATGATGATGATGATGGGGTTGGCAATGCGCCAGTGGTGTCCTGTGTGCTGCAGGCGTCTATAGGCTACAGTAACATCTTACCACCATGCAGGCAATATGCTTGTTTGCCACCTTAGTGGTATAAAAAAATAACCATGAACACTACCAGAAATGTTTGTTTAAAAAAAAAAGTTATGTAATGCAGTCTTTAATTTTAATTCATTTATTCACAACAACTTATAACAATAGTGAAGGACTATAGTAGAATAGAGAACAAAAGTTGCAAAAATCATTATAGTGTGACTGTATTATGTGAAAGTATTCTATGTGATTTAAAATGTGTATTTATTATATAGATAAGATTTTTTTTAATTACATCTGTTCTGTTGTGAAGTAAGGACATTCAGTTCCTCTTCGTATTTTTTATTGTAATTTGTTTTCATGTATAACAATAATGTAGGAGTAATGAATGTAGTTTTTATTATTAAGATTCATAAATCTCCTGGCTTTAATAAATTAAATTACTCTTACTGACACTCTCACAGCTTACAAATATTGGAAACGGCAGTGTAAAGTAGTGTTATTTTTGTTGACACAAACCAATCTATTCGCAATGCAATATAAATGTTATTAACCCTTTGCACCTGAACCATTTTTTAGTATGGGTATGGTTACTATATAAAGGATGGCGCCTGAGAGGCGCCGTTTGGGTGCAAAGGGTTAAGAAAATGTACTCATGGCTCCAAAAAGAATGTCTTGTCTTGGTATAGTGACTGTTTTAATACCATTTAGAAAAATATGAAATAATATTTTACTTTAAGGTCTCCAATGCATGTTGGCCATTGTCCTAAGAAGTCAATTTAATTTACTATGAAATAAAATAAGTATTATGTGTATGTCATGGGTAACTTTTTATTCATTATTACATGTTTATTGATAAGCTTAAAGTATTACTAGTGGGAAATAAAACTTTTTAAACTGAAATCTCGACTTTCTTTTATAAATTGATATTTGTAATGTTTAATTGTATTCCTATTACTGGGTTGTAGAAAATATTTAATTGCATTTTATATGAAAATTCAAGTATTATTACTAAATTTACACTATTCATAATTAGAGCATATGTGTGTCTAATGAGTTTTTCTCTTCTAGGAGGTAGTGACACAATCAAGCTAGATAATTTTAGGATTTTTATTATGAAAATGCGTTAAGTGGTTTCGGCATTCCCCCACTGCCACTGCACTGCACTGCATACAACACTGCCTAAAAAATTCTGAAGAAATTGTAACAGGTTCAACCTGGTGGAGGTACATGGTCGAAGCTATATGATGGATGCATTTACATCTACCAAATTCTATTTATTTTTTCCGATATTCGCTCAAAGTGAAGAAGAAAAGATTAATGTTGTGACTGGTAAAAATTTCTGATGA
>DWLS01003451.1:0-15696 GCA_018246255.1 Pachliopta kotzebuea | reverse complement strand
CCTAAACAGATCGGTCTGGAGAGATTTACTTGACCAGGCTAAGGCCCACCCGCGGCTGTAGAGCTATAGATGAATGATGGATAACAATATTGCTGCTTTCCGACTGACAATATATTATAGATGGAACACGCTTTAACTAACATCTATCTATTGACATTAAGTGTTAATTTGTTGAAAAATGAAAATAAAGAAAATGTGCATAAGAAATACAACTAAGCTGATTCGATTCCGTGTATACGGATGTGAATGGTAAACAAAATTTGCAATAAGATCGACCCCGACTGCCAATTTGGCAGTCGCTAAAATCGAGCATAGTCAGCAATCGCGCCTCAAGGCCTATCACTTGTAAATTAAAGACGAAGGAATAGCGGCGAATAGCTCACTTTTAATTACGATAAAAAGTGTTCGCGTATCGGATCGTTAATGCTTTGATTATCGCGCCGTCGACAGATCAAACGGGCCGTCGCGACGTCAAGTTTGCACAGCCTGTACGAAACAATGCCTATAACTTGCCTGCCTGTAATAACGTTAATTCGCCCTCATAAATTGACAATGAATTAAGTGCTATCCCAAACACTTTTTTTAACATTTTAACGACTAACCATCGCATTGTTAAATCGTAAAATTGCACCTTTATAATATTTCACGTGGAAAGTTTAAGTCGCGAAAATCGCGTTCCGTTTTTAAATCGTTACTGTCAAAATGTTTGGCACGATCGAAATAAAATTATGATATGAAAGAAAGACGTCATGAAATGTATTGTTTCTCTTTAATACTGTGAATAGCATTTGAATATAAATACATGCTATTTTTTTATTCTGGAAGTCCACGATAACACATATGTCTTATTCCACAAATCAGTGTACATTACCATATTCCGTTTACAATGGCGCAGTCACAATGTATAATGGATATAATTCGTTTTGACCTAAATCCTTACCAGCGCGACATTTGTAAACAGGTGTTTCAAGTAGATATTTTACTTATATTTTATTAGTCGAACTTTTTATACCTGTCGTCATATTATCTAAAAAGAGAATAAATGTTTTAATGAAATTAATATTATTGTTACATAAATCTGATTATTTTATGTCTTCCGATTTGGTATACGAATCAATGACAATTTACTCACGGTAAATTTTTCAAGATTTAACATGACAATGTTAATGTACTTATATAATATATGAATTTATGTGACTTTTTAGTTTTGTTAAAAACACAATTGTATATCAAAATATTTGAACATTGACGTTGGCTTTCTAACTTCCTTCACAATAGATGACCCATGTGCATTCTTTATGATGAAATAAGAGTATAGCATAGTTATAACGACAGCACTGCATACGATGGATCATCATCATCAGAGCACGTGATGAATTTATACAATTCTCGTGCGTTACTGTTAATAAATGCATATTGAAAGAAATTTATGTTATTTAAGTATAATATTTCCTGCAGTAGCCGAAGTCGATTCTAAAAATATGTAAAACGACATTTTAAGTACAAATATGAAATAGTTTTAAATGCTACTTTATATTATTTTTATCTCTCATCGGTATACCACTTACTGAATATAGTATGCTTGAAGAACTGCACTTGATGTGCACTTCAATCGTGCCGCGGTTATCAGATACTTGTTGATACCTACAAATTGTTGTTGAGCCCGCCTTCGATGCGGCACACCCTGACCTGTACTCCTCGAGCTTTATCAGCAGTTTCATTTTATTTGTTTTACATTTTGTGTTTTATGTAGCCATAATCATAATAAAAAACCTTTACTTTGCCATAAGCAATAGTGTAATATTGACATAAAACAATCTATATATTTACGGGATTAGAGGATTTATTTGCGTAACTTAACGCACGGGAAGTAAACTACAAATACTTCTCTGATCAATTTACCTGTTTTTATTTGCATCATTAAAAACTATTAAATTAACTATAAAATACTTTATTAATACTTTGTTTTATCTTCATTGGTGACATCTTCAGATTACGAAACATTATTTTTTCCATAAAAGCAGAAAACTATAAAGTATTCTTTTAAATAGTTTTGAATTATTATTTCCTATGAAGATGTGCCGAAGAATATTTTCCTATTACCCTTTTTTTGTTTATTTGTATAGAAGGTTATGTTGGTATTTTTCTCATATTACGCCATGTACATTTATGCGTAAACAAAAGATGTAATGGTCTCAAAATACGTAAACCATATAACGAATTGTCCGGAGTAACATCATATATTTCAGTGACATAATTTTGTTTGCCAACTGGATGCAAACGTGAAAAATATTATAATATTGTATATAAAGTGTCTATACATCTATGTTAAATATAATCTCTATTGCGAATTGTTAAGTTCTGAACTCTAAACACTGTATAAGCATCATTAATGACAGTGATAAGTTTTTTAATGTTTACAACCAAAAAAAAATATTCAAACGATATGTACGATGCGATAATAACGATGTATTTGAATGGTAATGCGGTGCGTGTGTCGTTATTTTATGTTTTTATTGTTGAATTATAAAAATATTAAAGCAACTCTGTAGTATTAATAAAATGTACGTGTCCTCACACGACTCGCAGGTGTGGCCAGGTCAATAACGAGTCAGGGGCGAATTGGGTATCATAATTGGCATATTTTTTAACAACTCGTTATATAAGTAAACACTATTTACAGTTAACAAAAATGACTACTCCGTTTAAAAATCCTACTAATACCTTCCCTTTCTTGGCCTGCATCCGTGCAGAATTCCCATTCTGCTGTCGCTAATCCAACTTAATGGCTGACATATGCTATATATATAGAGCTGCGGTAAAAACGTTATGAATTTATTAATTTTATATTATTTATATTATTCTTTTGTGTTTTAGTTGCTCATGAAATGGGCAACTACCAATAATTCTTATAAAACGCATAATGTTTCACAACGATGTTTCTAGGATTCGTTAAAGTTTACAGTATCTTAAAAAATCGGCATCTTTAATATTATTGATATGTAAAATTTAGAAAAAGTTAAAAGTTTCATAAGGCGTCTAATGCATTAATAAATAAAGTGTTAACGGTATTTTTTTGGATGGTAGTACTTCGTTGTTAAAGGTAGTTTAAATAACATTACACTAGTCAATTTGCTAATTTGTTCTTTTTACTATAGCCATTATACACACAGTAATTGAGTGATGTATCTTTCCTTAGCGTGAAAAAAAATCGTATTATACAAACGCTCGTTTAATGGTATCTTATTGCATATTGCATTTTTGCGACGTGATTTACGATAGGAACTAATTGCTATGGTTCAATTAGCGCCAATGTAGGTAGATTAATCATTTAACGACAAAAATTGATAGATTTTTAATAGCGCTAGTCATTACAAAGACAAACCTGTCTAGGCATTGTAGTGAGATAACAAAACTAGAGATATGTTCCATCTAAAAAATAACCTGAGTAACATTTTATTCTTATAACCAAAACACCACCATTGTCGTATATTATCGATTAGTGATATCTGGTAATACCTGAAAAAAGGTATATTCCTTTTTGTATTATGACCTTCATGTGCTTCTAACAATAAAAGAGCATATACAATGGTTTCCTTGTTTTGTTACCATAGCAATGAAGGTCGTACATTATGCCCGTACAACATAATTATGTATAAATAATTATTATAAAAACTGGAGAAAACTCGTATTTTTAATAAACGATTACTTTATTACAGTAGCGAAATTACACTTAGGCAATAAAAATTAAATTACATAAATATCAATAGAAATGTGACGCTGAAGTCTGTTTTTTATTATTTTTTAACAAGGCGATGAGACGAGCAACTCATTCATTCGATAGTAAGTGATACGCTTGTCCATAACAACTTGGGGCTGGTTATGGTAGTATACACTGCACCCGATCGCCTAGGTAGGTACCGCTACTCCTATTTCTACCGCCAAATAGTAATATGCGAATATTACTGAGTACCGGTTTGAAGGGTGTTGTATGTTAGAGAAATTACTGGGGTAACGAAACTTAACACCTAATGTCTCAAGGCGACGGTGAGTAACGTGCTGCTGTGTATGGTATATCATGTTAGCCAGCGCCACGTTGTTTTGGGTAGTTGTATTACTTACAATCAGGAGATCGCTTTGCTAGTCTTGTTGCCGCGTTGCATAAAAAAAGAGGGATGGGACCGTATTTACATAGTCTAAAATTTATCACAAAGACAAATTATAATGATAGTCAATGCACACTTTAACCACAAAACGTTTTTATATAAATAATCGTAAATATTCAAAGCGAATTGTACATTTTCTTTACAACATTACAACAAAAATGAATTTAAAAGGTACTACAAATTCCCTGTCAATTATAAATGTTGTATATAAGTTATTAAATTTTATACACCGTACATTACTTAACAAAATATAAGGGGTTTTAATTAGTGAATGGCGTGCCACTTTGATATTAATTGGTCAAATTATGTAATAGTTTTTCCCCAGGAGGAAATCGAAATGAATTGGGCCTGTTAGCTGTCATAACATCGATTGAATTATTAGTATATCTTATCATTTATAAAAATAGCCTCATTCCTGTCACTTTTTTATCTATATCAGCATTACATATTCAAAATTTACTTTGTCTTTTCAATTAACTTAAAATATATACTGAATGTGATTTTTCTCATATTCTTTATAGAGGGTCAGATTGTAGGTGTATCAAACCTACATTTTTTTTTCAACTATAACTTCAGAATTATGTGCAGAATCCACTCATAAGTATTGAACCTCACTCTTCACTTATTCACTCTTTTTTAAAAGATACTCTCTTCAAATCTAGAAGGATACACTGATCCAGGAAGACTATTACAGTGAGAAACCTAAATAAAATTATTCATTGATCATGAAATATTTTTAATTGTATTTATGTAAACATCGGTTGAAGGTTTTTGATAGATCCGATCAATTTGAAAATAATCAAGGTTGGTTATTACGTCGACTATATTGTATAATAATTTAATTAGTGTTCGTAAATTAAACTCGTACGTTCGTACATTTAATATACTGTTACTTGGGGTATTTTTCCAGGAAACATTAGTTTTCTTTATGACCGTCTTTATGGTGAGATTGGATTACGTAAATTGTACATTAGGAAGACTGAAAGCATTCCGAACGGTTACAGTATATTTAACATGTTTTAATGGTCAATATTCGATCTTATTTCGAAATATATTGTTAACATCGGTTGTTCATAACAAACAACTTTGCTAGTTGAATCTTTGTTTTTATGTAATTTTCTTTTTGATTAATGATATCGTTGTTAACTAAACTAGCAATGTTTTTTTCTAGAATTTGCTAAACTTATCTTTTATAGCTAACTTATAGCTAGTTAAGGGCCACGGTAGTCAAATGTGCTGATAACATAAGTTGACAGCAGGAATACAACAATGCTGTTACACCAACAAATTTACTATATGATAGCAGCATTGATCGTTGTACATGGACATACATTATGAATCAGAAGTAAAAAAAATGTTTATGAATACAACATTTACACAGAATATATGAAAATATAGTCTTATTAAACGAAAATGAATAAATTGTCAATAACGAATTTATATTCTGGTGAAGGTCGCGGGAAGCTGTTGTATGAGGACAGCGTAGAAGCGGTCGGGGTGGAGATCATTGAGGGATGCATAATCCCAGTAGTGGGGTTATTCAGCAGACAATATATAGATATATTAAAATTTCGTTGTTTGTGCTGTAAGTTTAAAATTTCTAAAAGGTACCCCGCCAGTCCTGGAGAACACTGGATTATGTGAGATTTTCATTCACCAAACTCCCCACAGTAGTCCCTTTTTGTGCAATGACAAGATGTGTTGCGATCTCATATGGAACTGTTGCTCGAATTTCAGTCTACGGAAAGGACCACTGGCATTGGAAATTTTCATTAAAAGGTCAATGTATAAAGCGTCTGTATTGTGCATCGAACTTGGCACATTGCCACCGCGGTATGGGAGTAACGCTGCTCTATGAAAAAATAATATCCACCCACACGCGTCGTACAACATAATGTGTGAACGTTTATCACAGTTTCATAGCATAAATAAATATATTAAATAAAGATCGCATATACGACACAAAGATCAGAGTAATTTGATATTAAACCGTTGCTGTGTTTGGATTTCTATATATTTTTTTTAAAAATCATATTGTTTAATTATCAAATAATTTCCTCTTGTGTATATGTATACATAAATTAGTACATGTATGTATCATATGATGACCAGTATTATTATTTTAGCTTAAAATATATCTTTCACACTTCACCTACCACGGCATCATCCACCTCCTAGGATGAGTGGCAGAGATTGCCTACAGGCATTAAGTCCACCTATTCGACCCTAATTTAAGGTGTTGCAATAAAGTTTTTTAAATAAATAAAAACATAAAAATTATATTAGCTCGGAGCTTAAAGATTTGATTACTTGATATTCTTTCAATATCATTTAATTACGATATTATGATAAGATCATTCTTTTTATAACATAAGATAAAAAATCTTGCCAGAATTTCGTAAAACTTTAAGTTAAGTAAGTTCAAATGCAATGTTTAAAATGTTTACACAGCTCCAGACTGCGTTCTTCGTTATGAGACATAAGATGATTATTAACACGAATTATAATAATATTGCTAACAAAATTAAACGAGAATTAAAACTAAAATAAATTCATTCGTATTTCAAAACAGTATTTAAAAATAAATTAAAAATCCTGCTATATGATGTAAAAATTGTTGACCCAGTAAACATTTTGTTTTTTATTATAACCTTGAAAGTAGTATATGAACACTAAATATATTGTCTAGATTAAGATAATATTAAAACAGAACATAAGTTTGTTTATATTACCAGTTCTTCGATATTTCGACATACGCCCAATAAAAATGAGTATCTATACATGTATATATCGAAGGACAATCTAATAGAATAAATCAAATTGATATTATCTCATAAAATCTTTTGAACATCATAAAACTTACCATATTATACATAATATTATACATTCAATAACGCCAATCGTTTGGCAGGTATATGTAATGACGTATTGGCTTTGGCAATGCTCCAATTACTTAACGTGTGAAGTAATATTATTGCGAATACACAAATCGTTATCAGCTGTTTACTTAGATGACAAATAGCTTTATTAAATATGCATATGAAGGTATATTGTTGTTTTCTTTTATTTGCAATGGATTAACACTTGACCTAAATCTCACATTAAATGATAGATGGGGCCTAATGAGTATATGGTGAAGCTTTGTTGTATAATTTGCATTTCATGTATTCATGATTGAACCAAAGCGATGTTACGGCGGCAGATTTATAATTCAAAAATTCTAGCTAGCTTAAAAAAAGTCTAAAAGCTCTACCACCATTATACTTATCGTTGATTGATCCATTATACTTATCGCCGATTGATCTACCTCCAATTAAGTTTGGTTACTTTACTGAGAGGTTTTTAACTCCGTTATGTAACAGATCGCTTCGTAAAACAATGTTCACAAATACGTTTTCGAGGCCACGATTCATTAGGTTTGAATTACGACTTTTCGAACTGATTTAACTAGCTACCATAGACGTAGTCATGATATAAAAGCCAAAGTATTTGAGGCAAAAGTACGGAAACAAACTACGTCATTGTAGAATTAGATTAACAGTATATAGAATGCAGGATTTATAGATATGCACAAGCTGCAACTACGTTCGTTTTATAAATATTAAATACGGACAAATGTAAAGATAACAAATATTTATTTAAGACTAAGTGAATAAGTGTTTATTCTGGCTTATAACTGCTCTAAAGTTGAATTGAACAGTTATCTTAAATCAATTTGTACCAAAATTTGAAATAATATTAGTACAGTTGTACTGAAACAAGACAAAGTGGTAACAGTTCTGTTGTGAGATATGTTATATATATGTTGTGATAAAACTTTAAATATATGAATGTATAGGATATATGTCATTGTTATTTCGTTTATTTGTTTAGTTGTAATTCATATCTGTATTTAAAATACTAAACTTTTTTTGTTGCACCTGATTGTATTTTCTTTATTTTATTCATTTACTGATAGAGAATGCCTTGTAATATTATCTGGTGCCATATCTGGCACCAATCTGGATTAGGTGTTAGAAGATACATATTATTGATGCTATGATCGTCGCATCCACAACTAGTGGCCTATTTAGCAGTCTGTGGGCTATGCTTTTTATAATATTGGGTTCGCTCAACAGCATCTTAATTGCTGCATCATTTTCGACTGTCTAACAAACCTTCTCTGAGTCAGGACCAAAAATACATTCTATCTGCAACCTGGAGCCGTAATTCTTTAATGGTCAGCGTCCAGGTCTCATTGTTATACATCTAGATCAGTCTTTTAACTATCTTAATTTTTTATCAACATCCAGTAGTTGGATATGGTATCCATTTGGAATTTATTTTGGCCTTTTGTTTAATAATTGAATGCAAATTAATTAATGGATACAATGTTATATAAGAACTGTACATGAATGAGCGGCTGCTGGTTTTTTTTTAATGTATTCCATCTATAAGAGGCTCAAGTACGTTACTGTGCCGCATAATGATTGCGACGTTATACGACGCGATTAAATGCAACAAAAAATTCTGACCGATTTGCAAGATTAACTTTAATTGCTATACAGTCCGTTATATTAATTGACTAAAGAAAAAAACTTATAACACAATCCCCTAACTTCTATTACTATTCAGGTACTCACATATTTTTGAGATAATTCTCAAAATGTCGTTGTTTTGTTTTCTACATTCATAAGATTAGTAGTTAGTAAAAAATATCTAATATAGATATTATTAGTTCTTTTTAGGTGATAATACTTAAAACCAATGATTAGTTGAAATTGGAAAATACAGTTTTGCTAAAATGTGTAGGTGCTAAAAACTAAAATAACTTTTTCTATTTTCTTCTATAACGGTTGGAACTTTTTATAGAATATAATTTGCAGTTTTTTACTTTTATGTCTTATAAATTTTTCATTCTAATCTACTTACGACCATCTTTGTCTGCATTAAAAAATCTCTAACCATTTAATGTAGTGTATGTAAAGATAACGTTGAACAAAAACGTTTAATACATCAAAAGAGATATATGTATATGAGTTCTAAATATGAATGAAATTTACATTTTAAAATAGTTTTTTTAATCTCATTCTACAACTACGCCGTCTGGTTTTACTATGATATGGACAGACGAGAAATGACGGATGATTTCCCATGGCTTATGGAAAACAAATCGTGGGCGCGGTGCCAGTGAAGAAATAGGTCATTATAACTCGGTACTATTAAATTTACTTGGTTATCATCTGGAAGATTAATCAGATGTTCCCTAAATTTAATCTGTTTCATTGCTTCATTTTTACAAAATTGTAAAACAAAACTCTTATTTCATGTATTTTTAGAAATTTGTCATTAACTTCATTCTCACTTACGACCTTGATCATGCCTCAGACGTACTTCTCCGCTATTTAAGCTTTTTACCGTACCTTAGGAGACAGTGCTGCTTAATCTTTATAACCAGTAACTAGTACCAAATTATTGGTGAAAAGCCATACACTTGAATACTTGAGAATAAATCATAAACGAGATTATATCAAGGAATATTATTCTACCAGCAAAGAGTTTTAATTTTTCAATCAGGATGTAAGAAATATCTAATATTTTTTTTTATTTCGAATCACTCAAAGAAATATTTGACTAGTTTTATTTTTACAAACCAAAACGGTTATTTTCTCAAATAAATAAATTTGTTTACATGAAATAAGAGTAAAATCTAAATCTATGTAAATGAATACAAACTAATCGATTAAAAAAATCTCACTTAATATATTGGCGATTAAACATATTTATTTTTACACTATATATTAGAAACTGTATAATGTTTGATACTTCTTTAAGATTTATAAATAATATGGCATTTATTAATTGTTATTAACTAATAATTTTATACGCGTGTTGATAAAGAATTCATGATGTTATTCTGCTTCAAAAACTGCATTCGCTTGCATTCAATTAAAATATGCGACCATTTTGAAATTTCTCAAATGATATGTGCACGTTTCTCTGATATTGAATATTTAGCATGCAAAACATTTACAGTATAATATTAAATTCCTTAGCAGAAATAAACCAAATAAATTGGGGTCGTATGAATATAACAGGTCGATACCATTGATTATATGTTACAGTTATTAGAATTTTTAGCTGGCAAAGCGCCCGCATGCCTTGTGTAATTTCAAAGCATCCGAATTGTAATACCAACCATTCCCTTGCTAATGGATAAGTTGAAAAAAAAATGTAAATATCTGTGATTATTTCTTTAAATAACTTGTACACCTTGCGAACATGCGATTTTACTATAAATCATTAAAAATCGACTATTTACTTTTCTTTGTGGATTGATGTGTTTTTTTTATATTTTATATAATAACTGAGTTACCAACAGGCCTGCGTTTCTTCTCTTAAGTGTTTATTAGAACATGCAAATATTACCGAGTTTAATCCTTTTTATATGTAAAAATTTAACCCAAACATTTCTCTTAAATTAAGTTTGGGTCTAAAGCTAACCAAGTCCAACGAAGCGACTATCTCATGATACCTCAACCCATATCCATGAACATAAGTAAATTATCTATCTCCTAATATTTATTTTTTTTTCTTAAAAAGGGTAATAAATGCTATTCGCGACCTTAATGTAAACTCGACCTATTGTCACTAAAACTTTGATATAAAATATTTAATAATCCTAATATAGTTTACACAAGTATTCATTTAATTGAGCGTTGTAGTATATATAGACGTCATTTGATACAGGATTAACAAATTAGGAGAGGTTAACGACACGACGAATCATTAAATTCTTCTCAGTGCAGCCATATATAACTTATGTTTAGTTTTCTAAACATGTTATTGTATTACATATGCAATGGGCGAGCATGGGTACATTATACGTTGAAAGAATTTGCTGACACCAGAGAAACGCAAGACGCTGCTCCAACCATCGTAAACAAATCGTTTGCAGGTGTTGCTAATTTAAATATATCGTTATTTTAATTACAGAGGCCTCGGTTTTTTTTTAATAAATGTAAAACAAATGTAGAAACCTTTTTATCGAAATGAAATTCATTACTAAAATTAACAAGTATTTTTCACCTGTTCTTTACTCGCATATTTCGTTTCTTGCGCTTAAAAAGTGTCTGTTTTTGTTTTTTATTTTATCATCATCATCCGATAAATGTCCATTGCTGAATATAGAAGTGAGCAAGGAAGTTTTATTTTATAAATCTCATTAACAGTATAATTATCCTCAATGAATTAAAAAAATCTCGTCGAGGTATTATTGTTAGCTGTTATAATTGTTTAGCCAATACTTTTGCAACTTTATCTTGATAAAGAAAATGATAGACATTAGTGAAAAGCAAAAATGATATTTTTTTCTTTTCTATATCAGGTCCTTTTTTTAAATGTCACTCTTATTTAAACTAATCACATTACTGCAAAAGGATAATGTAATTTCTAATATGGGAATCCGAAATATTTGGGAGTCTATAGAGTTGTTAAACCGACAGTTGTTTGTTACTCTTCTGTATATTCAAAACGTATGTTTGTTTATTATTTATATTCTATTCTCTATTAACAACCTTTGTTCTAATCGTTTGTCATTGTGTATTGAAAACATGTCTCTTGTTTTTCGACTCCGTCCGTCTTAACTTCTCAAAGTGCGCGCATCGTATTGTCATTGATATTTTGTTGTTACCATTTTAATAGTTAACATCAATATAATACAGGATCCTGATGAGAGCATCCTAATGTTTGCAATTACATATATACAGTTTTGATTAGTTCAATATGGAAACGTTATATGAATACATTTTTTTTTTTTACTTATGTATAGGTTAATGTCTGACCACGATCCCACCTGGTGTTAAGTGAAGATGTGATCGATGATGGTAAAGCGCATTAACCTAGCAAACATTGTTCTCGTTCGGATCTGTTTACTGTCGTATGTTGTTTAGTTCTTATTTACTACTTAATTTTCTTTAAAAAATTACTTCTCTTTTATTTATTACTTACCTAGTCAAGTAGCCGCTGATCATTTTATTTCTTTCACGTATAACCTCGTTGAGAAATATGTAGTCACGAATCTAGGTTTATTTATTTAAAAAATGTTCAAATCTAGAAATGGAAAAATTAAACAAAACCAGTATTATTGTTACGACTGAAACCATTTTAATATCATTTTTTTGGTTTCAAATTTTACTTCTTCTTGTTCATTCATGAAAAATTACTGTAAAAGTAATGTATACGAGTAAGTTTGCAACGTTTCTCCAAATATCTAAGTTTACAAGAATTTTATTGTAATCATCGCTATCATCCGATAGAGACATCCACTGCTAGACATAGGCCTTCCCCAATAGTGGGAGGATTTGGGCCTTCTCTCGCCACGCTGGCCCAATGCGGGTTGGTGGGCAGAGTTCGTTTACAGGCTGCACCACAACTAGGTGAAGTTGGCTTGGGTCTCGTGAGTATGCTATGGGACCTCTTACACCCCCTTTTTATTATTATATTGTTATCACAATTATAAAAACTATTTCGATAATGTTCATTAGATTACATTATACCTCAGTCGCGTGGGTGGAAAATGTTTGATCGTCTGTTCAGAATGTCAAAAGCCCATTTAAAACCATTTTACATAATATGTTTATTATGTATAATACGTTCTTGTGGTTGTTCATCATTCCACGTATTATAATGAGATTGTGTTGTAGTTCTTTGTCTTTTAATTTTTTATTCATTTGTCTATCACTAATTTGGTTTATGTATATTGGAAAACAAGTATTACGACAATTTACACCTAACTACACAAGTTTTTAACTAAGTAATTAAATTAATTTCAATGGCGAATAAACAATAAATTGTACGGTAAATGCAAATAACAGAAAGAGTTATTTATTATTTTAGTACATCGTAAGAACAATCTTCCTTGTAAATTTTTACATTTATGTTATTTATTGTATAATATCTATGCTTTCATTTTGGATGTTGTTTAGGTGAATAATAATTTATAATAAGCAATAATTTTCTTCATTCTCAAATTGTTTTAAGACAAAAATCGTGTAGATGACGAAGTATGATTGATGAGAATACCGTGTTAAACATATTGTAATTGTATTCGTTGTAAGGCACTATAACTATAATATAAAAATCTTATGTTGTAAGGCGATGAGCAAAAAGTAGGTATACATCTTAAGTAATATCACACTTATCAAGGACAATAAGGCTTACATTCAAAAATTTAGATATGGTTCTTAAAAGTATAATGTTTATAGTAATTTTTAACAAGGATAAATGTAGATGAGATATTTCTGCGAAAGGTCATGCCGTGCTTTACTAAGGGTTGTCTTATCCAATAACAACTGATAGAGTTCATTTATTTATTGTTACTCATCACCACTGTCGTGTTATCATAACATAAATACTTTACTAAGAATTGATAAAGTTTATTATTTCTTCCAGTTTTAGTAATTAATAAAGAGAATAGCTTTTCTAACATTCTTCTTCGATTATTTTAATTGTAAAAATTTTCTCATCCTACTCGAATGACGAATTATTATCTATTAATTCCAGTAATATCAACGAAATATATCCATATCGATTAATATACTGTACTATACAATGTAACTAAAATCGCTATAGCATTACAACATTGTAACCAGTCTTTTATATCTGTTATACAGCGTAGTTAAAGCCATTTATTTATCAATAAGCTTCTCCAGGTACGGTAAGCAGATATCACATATTCATAATAACTGATGTTCTTAGAACATGTAGACTTCCTCAGGATGTGATTCTTCAATGGAATTTCAAGGTAAGAGAGAACCGACCCTACTCATTCTTGAAAGATAGGTATGACCGCACTTACAAACTTAGCGATCGCTTGTCCAGCGTCCTTCGAACCAACAAATTATACAAATTATACAGATGTTCATTTATTTTGTCTATTCGTTAAGCAAATTGGATAACTGTATTTTGAAATTACAGTACTGTGTTAAGCAACATATATGGTCTATTCTGGCATTTTAATTTGTACCTCAATAAAAGCCTCTTTAAAAGTAAAGTACGTTAAAAATATACTGTCATTAATTTTTATTAATTTCATATTACAAATAAAATAATTCTTCGTATTGTAAATAGTAAATTAATATGAGGCAAAACACGTTAGGTCAGGATAATTTAAAACACGCGATTCGACTCTCAAACGACTTGGAGGGTGAGTCAAATGTGAAAATCCTTTTAGCATTCCCATCATTGTAAAGAGAAATGCAACCATCATTTGCATTCGGCCAATCAGGTGACGTTTTGACCAAAGCCACGCCCACTTTAAATGCGCATTGACCTAGAGGCATTGAAAACTACGTGACTTTTAGTGCCTAGACTTACGTAATTACCTGCGCGCCGTAACGCTCCTTGCGTTAAATCCTACATTTTTATCCTTGTATTACAATGCTTAAGGTTATGACCCAACATGATTATATTAACTATGAAAAACAATTATCTTAATGTTCCCACTGGCGGGACTCGGTGCCTTATTTCACATGGAGATAAAGATGCCTTCTCTCACACTATTTGATAGATGTAATGTCTCGATGTTAGTTCTTGCAACATTTAACTTTCTCAGAACATTTTCTTTTCACCGGAGCTCACGATCGAAACCGTGACTCTATGAGATGTTTAACACATCTGTACGTAAATCATTGGACCTTTGAATGGACTTAATATTAAAGAATTTAAGAAGATTATGAGTAGCTAGCGACGCGTCATTCCGTAGTAAAGTCTACATCTTTTCAATTTTTTTTCAATTTTAACTTTAACAACTGAACTTCGAAATTTATGGAGAGGAATTTTAAAGAGAAGAGAGATAAAATTTTATAGAGATATTTCAAGAGACAAATTGTAAATTTAAATTATATCATAATATATATTTCAATTTAATACAAAAGAACTCTTCTTAAAAGTTATTTATGTTTTAATATTAATAAATTGCTAAGACTCGGAGTTTACACCCACAAGAAGGGAGTCAAGATCATGTATCATATTCACCACGCTGGTCAAGGGCGGATTTGAGGATGATATTGTGTAATTAAAAAATGTTTATTTAAAATCCAGCGGTCAACAAGAACAAGGTTTAAATTAATTTCAAATATTTTTATAACGATAACGTGACTATGAATTAGGTAATTTGATTAATTACCAAAATATAGTTTCTTAAATTTATTTTCATAGACATTCGAAGGTGAACTAGTCGGGGGCCTTTTAGAAACAGTGACTCGCCATAATAAAGTGCAGTCGGAAACACTACAAAGTTTTATTATCTGTAGAGCCATTAATTAACGTTGGAATAAACTAAATAAAGTAGTATTTGGGAAATCATTCATTATGGATTCGTTATTAAATCCCATGAATCCAACAAAGGTAAGTGAAAAGAACTTTGCTTTTAAAAAAATTGTTTAAAACAAACGTTGGTGTTAGCGTGAAGCATGACTTAAAAAAGGACCCAATTTATCGTTATAATCAATTTCAAATAAGCGTATACACACCTCATGAAATATTATTC
>DWLS01003450.1:0-15700 GCA_018246255.1 Pachliopta kotzebuea | reverse complement strand
TAATATACGTATCAAGTTGTATGCATATAAAAATGTAAAATTCAAAACATATGTCATATTAATATACATATAGCAAGTTGTCTAAATTAAGGAACATTAAGTAAAATGCATAAGTTTTATAAGGATAGGAATAATAATTATACAATCAAATGAATATATTATAAGTAAATAAAAGCTAAAGTCTGAAATCGGAAATAAATAAAAAATAAAATTAAATTAAATATCAAAACAAAGTTTTATCGAGTAACTTATATCATACTTAACTGTATTTACTTACACATATATAACTTGTCTAATTATTTATTTAAACCTTATTTGTACATACAAAAGGTACAAAGGAGGACTTATATAGGCAGGGGTCGGCAACCTGCGGCTTCTTTGGATGTGAACCTGGCTTTTTGGTTCCGCATACGAATATTATTTTTTAAAAAAAAATTAAAAATCGTTATTTATCGATTAATGAGGGTTAGTAACCTTTTTTCTATGAAAAACATTAATTTTAGTACATAATTTTTTTTTTAAAGATGATTTTTTTTTTAAAAAAAACTATGAAATTTTGTAAATTATAATTTTTGAATCTTCCGGCTTAAATGTTGTCGACTCCTGCTATAAGGGATTCTCTTTCAGTCTACCATCAGATCAAAGATATAGCTACATTATATGAATAGTATATGTTATTCTAAGGGATTTGGGCCAACGAATAGGCGCTGGCCCAATGCGAATTGATGAGGAATGTGAAGAGTTATAAATGTAATAAATTTCTGCATACAAATATGATTAGGATATGTAATATATGAAAGGATAATGTGTATATAAAATATACAGATATTCAAATATGTACATACATGATAATGATAAGAAATCTGAAAAAGGAGAATATATGATAGATATAATAGCATATTAAATAGTATAAGATTTGTGAAAGTTATATATATGATGTATAGGGAGTTTGTATATATTATCAATTATGTATTAAACATATAGTATGTGTTGTATTTGTGTTTGTGTGCAGTTAGCAGTGGAGTCAAAGAGCCCATCAATATGACTATGAGGGAGTGAGGGACGGCCCGTTGATTAGCCGTCTCATGAATCACGCGCCCTTTCATTGATATTGCGCGGCGAGGGGGTAGCAGGGGGGAGGAGAGGGGAGGATCGGGGAGAATAGAGGAGGGGAGAGGGGTGACACGCATGAATCTCAATTCCGTTCGTCGCGACGCCAGCGCCGGCTGAACTTGACCCCAACTTCCCCTCCCTCTTACTGCACTTTCACACAAACCCGTAACTTCAGTATTACATCCCGACAAATTTAAAATGACAATAAACTGTATCGTCAACTTTGTTAAAGACCGACTTTTTAATTCGATCGCACTTTCGCTACGTACCGATCAATTTAGGAAATACTGATAAAGGTACATTTGATTTATAAAATAATGATTGCAGTGAGACTTTAAGTGATTGCTCCATCTCCTTGTTATATGATCATTTTTTTTTATTTGAATTAACTTACCATTTAACTTTAATTCTTAACTCTGGATGATGAAGCAGTCACAATACTTTAGTTCTTAATATTCACAACTGAAATACAATGCTGTTACAGCAATATATATATAAACTGTTTACAGCTAACTTAACTTATTATTTAATGATAAGTTAACAATATATGTAAGAGATAGGCAGATGATTTTCATAAAGCTTTACCATTAAAAAAATTTAACTATCAACTTAACCGAATTTTAAATGATCTAAATACAGTAATTATTTCGTAATTACTATGACAGTTTGTTTTTTTTTATCTGAAGAGATGATCATGATCACCTGATAATAAGTGATACTTTTGCCTGTAATAGCCGCTGGTTAAGTTAGCATCTTCACTAAATTTCGCTCGTTGGATAGTTGTGTAAAATGTTAAATCTCGTTACTCCAGTAATGTGACCAGTATATAGCACCCTTCAAACCGGAACTCAGTAATGTTTGTACTATTTGGTGGTAGAAATAGGAGCTACGGATGTATCTATTTAGACGGTTTCTGGTAACAAGGATCTAAGTACCACCAGTTCAGTTAATTTAAAAAAAAAAATTATATGAAGTATGTATAATGTGGAAACGTCGGTGACCTTTCCGTTTAGCGTTGTACGAGGGCATCTTGTGGGTTCAAATTAACGATTAACATAATTATGTATTCAATTAACACTTGCAACTTAACCTGCAGGTGGTAACAATTAATTTAACAGCGGCTCCTGTTACCGTGGAGCATAACGGAAGGAAATAACAATATTCGTAGCTCATTACAATTTTTTTCTGTTATGTTATTAAAGTATTTATGATTGTCTAATAATAACTTGAAATATTTAAGTATAACTCATTTGGGTTAAGCGTGTGCTTAGAACTCAACCGCGTTGGTGCAAGTGTCCGTCAGGTTTCCACCGCCGCGGTATTGCGAATTTATGTTGATTATTCACTTGATAACACCGGCTTTAATACAAATTCAAAGCAATTTAATACCTGTAGATTAGCTTTATTCAGGGCTCGCCAACCTTCGTGCAGCAATAAAAGAAAAATAAACTTACAAATGTAATAAACATCGAATGATTTTATCGGGTTGGTTTAAAATATGATAATGCGAATAACGCCGCGGCTCAATCATAACTTAGCCGCTAATGTCAGAGCGGTGACAGCACCAGCTGATTGGGCCGACGTGCACAGACACACGGACACATGGGCACAGACACTAAATTATATGACAATAAAATTTTTATTGCGCCCGCAGGAGATAATGCGCGGAGTGACGGCGGTGAGTCGGCCGTACGTTCATCCAAATGGTACTTCGGGGACGGTCACCTTTACTTCAGCTTATTTACATTATCGATGCGACTGCATCGATAATCGTCCGACGTCTATTGTACATCGATAAAGAATCGATTCGTGTAAAAATGTTCAGGACGTCTACTCGATACTTAAGCGTCGATTAGACATCGATATCGGGAGCGCGATTGATCTCGCTGTTTACGGGTCCGATTGGACCGCGATCGTAACGAAATATTTCCGTTTAACGACCGCCCTTACTGCGAGCAGTAAAACATTTTTTTTTATTCAACTGATGACTATTCATGCGAAACTGGAGGTGGATTATCAACATCCAGGTCCGAGTGCAGCCGGCGCCCGGGGCGATTGCGATGCTTCACCGCCGAGGATTTTTCAATGCAACTATAAAATGAGATCGGTATTATCTAATGCATTTGCATGAATAATCGTTCGCGGTTGCACTCGAACACATTCACTTGGCCAATAGCACAAATACATTAGTAATCATACGGGCAATAGGCGCACTCAACTTGTAACTTACATAAAGTTTCTATATATTAAAAACTTACAACGTTAACTCATTCGATGAATAGTGAGATAAAAAATAAGTTATCTAACCTCTTGTGATCTGACTTTACGGATCCCATTACAGGACTTTCCACAGCGTTTATGCAAAAAAAATTTAAACCTAACTTTAGAAAAATTTTCTCTAAATCTAGTTTAAAATTTGTAAAACTACAGTTAAATTTTTAGTTAGGAAATACTTTTTTAATTTCTTACACCAGTTATACTAGGCTTTGAATTACATTGCATCTGTTCTGGATTAAATAATATGAGTTGTCTAAAACTATATAAACGTTAAACATATGCTCGAAACTGATCAAAATAATCGCATCTGTAGCAGTTCCTGTGGTGGGACAGTCCACGCGACCTCATTACTGTGTCCTGTGATAGGACGCACTCACAAATCAGAAGATATACAAGTCTCGATACTAAAAAAAAAATATTCGACTTTAAAAGGGAACGCTTTTTCATTAGGAAACTGTTCTGTGAAAAATGCGAGAAAACGAATCGGCGAACATCTGGAAATCAATCGGGGATGAAACATCTGAGCGCGAATTGATAAACAAACGTACACACACACACATGGGAGTTGTACAGTATGAGAAATAAAAAAAAAAACGAAGGCAGAGAAGGAAATATAAGTGTGTGTGTGCGGCGGGCAGCCGATTGTTTTTCCTAACGATACCTTTATATCCGGACGCGCCGCTGACAACGGTTAAATAACTAATCAATGTATTAACTTCATTTTAGCCTAACGCTAATACTAGACGACTAAAGCCACAATAATTTTATTAACATATAAAAAAATATATATCACCAGTTTTCCTCTTAACCTTTTACTAAAGAGCGACAATTCAATTTAAAAGATTTACCGTATGCAGTATTCGATTGGTATGAGTAAAGGATCCCACATAAGACCCAAACCAAGCTTACCTGCTCATCAACAAAAGAGACCCTGACTTTCCACCCGCATTGAACCAGCGTAGTAGGAGACAGTCAAAATTCAACCACTATTAGAGCAAGCCATGCAGTGGGTCTAGGAATTGATGAAGAATATTGGTATAATAATTTAGAAAAAAATATAGAATTAAATAATTTTTTTCACATAACATGTTGAGTGATGAAGAGTGAAGCTAATATCCGTCTCGAAGGACCAACAGATTAATCGATAGGAAACGTTACGACAGGGAACACACGACAGACAAGCGAGCAGCGCGCGGGGTGTGGGTGTTTATGTAAAGAGAGTAGCAGGGGGTGTGTTGGGGGTGAGTGCGGGGGTGGTCGCGGGCCCGCCGGTTATCTGAAGCGAAAAAAGCAAACGGAGCGAAGGCGAGTTTAATGAAAGCGACGCCGGTGGCTTCTGAAATTTTCTTGAATGCGCCGCCGCCCGCGCCGGCCTGCGATCCAATATTAGGAATTTTTTATTTTACTATTGTGAAAACTCCGCACCTCACCCTGGGGGTGCGGGCGATGCTTATGAACACCCCCCGAGTGCATTTCCCGCGTTGACAAACGCTTTCAAGTTTTTCAACTTTATTTGTTTTGAACGTGGTAACGTTCAATCACTAAGCGGGTTGCTAGCGGAGTCACTTTATATAATCCAATGCATCGGAAGCGATTGATGTATTTACACTCGCGAGATTTTAATACTTGGCACCTACAAATGTTATATAACAATTCTATAATAAATTCCAAAATAAAACCCTAATATTACAGAAATGGAAATAAGAAGTATTCAATTAAGTCAATTACAAAAGTTACTAGTCTAGGTAGGTAACAAAGCTCCTATTTCTACCACCAAATAGTAATATGCAAACATTACCGTGGTCCTGATTGAAGAGTGGTGTGTGCTAGTGAAATTACTGAGGTAACGAGACCTTACATTTCAAGCAGGATAACTACAAGCAAATTGTTATGGGCAGATATAGTTCTCGTTTCTTCAAATAAAAATTTTGGACCTATACAGCGATTGCATAACTTATAACTTAAATTACTTAATAGTAGTGAAAATACAAATATATCAAACTGTTTACACTGGAACTACTTCATCAACGTAGATCGACAGTGGACACCACTAAATTCAGCTTATCGAAACAATCCGATTGAATAACACGCAATTGATTGCCGTTCGTTGTACCGGTCGTGAGTTGAGATGATAATCAGTGGTCACCACCGACCAACACTTGGTGTAACTGTCGAGAAATAACAACGATTACCATTAACGTAACTAATGTGAAAACTTGCGGAACATACTCAACTTACCGTAGCTTGGAGACAAAAAAAAAGTAAAGGTCTCGTTAAGATAATAACTTTTCTAAAGCGCCCTTCGAACTTATTTCAAGAAGGCAATAAATAACCCGACCCCAATAAATTCAGTAATGATCGATGAAAAATCTTAATACTACGTTAAGTAAGATCTCCAGATACTTTTATTAAGTTCATTGGATTCAAAGGTGGTAGTCTGTTACAGGAAAGTAGATGTCAAACCTGAGGATATTGATTTTTTTGAGAAAAGTGGTAAGACAAATAAGTAGTTACCGTAACTTAAATACGCCTGCAGCGTCACTGGTGAATTGCTTCCCCGGAAGAACCTTACCCTTTGAAAGACTCCATACTAGCTCCTTGGAAAAACCTTGGCAGACAGTTTATTCAATAACCTGATGGTTCTTGGGAATAGACTTCTCTGGAACCGGTAGGTAACCATTGCGGTTCTAAAGTACGATCATGAACTCCCTGACGATGTTGAACGGAGTTTAATGTCTCTTTGGAGATGGAGAGACCAACGCTGGCGAAGTCTCGAGTAAATGCAAAAGCAATCCGTGGTCCTCATGAAAAACCACTTATTTACTATTTAAGTAATTACATACTAATGGGGTCTCATACAACAACTCACAGGACCCAAGACAAAATTACCTGCTAATCTAGAAATGAGGCTCTGGCTGTCTACTAACCCACATTGCGTGGTGGAAGACGGCTCAATTATTACCTATATTGGAAGAGGCCGATGTCCAGCAGTGGACGTAAATTGACTGGTGACGATATTAATATAATTTGAAGTCTGTTCGGGATCAGAGGGCAGTGAGACGTATAATTTGACCCGCGATTTGGGTCCCGCAGGCGGCCCGGGTCGTCCGCTATCGAAGTATGAGAAATTGCATTTCAAATCTCTCCTTATCTGCAGCTGGTGATAGCATCGGACAATACCTGGTGAGCCCCGGCCGATGGGAGGGCATATTCCATCACATCAATTCGGATTCGGAAAACGTGCCTCAATTCGATAATATTATCGAAACCTAGTACATTGAGAACCTATTATTGAAGGAATTGCTAAATTGTTACTAACAAACTAACCTAATTATTAAGACAAAATATACCTTTGTCTATTATCTTCTTTGGAAAATTTTGTTGCAGATATAATTGGAGTCTCACACAACTCACAGGTTTCAAGCCAATCTCACCTGCTCGTGGTGCAACCTATTAATCAACAAACGAGACTCTGAGGCCGGAGTAGGGGGAAAAGGTCTAAATCCGTCCACTATTGGAAGAGGCCTATGTACAGCAGTGGAGGTCTATGTTGATGATGATGATATAATTATAGAAATAAGAGCTGCGGTGGTACCTACCTCAGCGGTATTCAACAAGAGACCTACCACCAGTAAATGTATCGGTTTATAATATTAATTAGTCGCTTTGATTTGGAATGAATTTTAAAAAATAAATTAAATAGCCTCTTATCAAACGGACCCCAAAACTCTCAAACAGATAAAACTGAGAAGTCGGAACTTACAAAAGCTCTCGTTACAATTATTAATTACGACCTTAAACGTGTCACCGGCGGGGGCCACTAATTGCGGGTCCGAATCGATATAATTCATACAACCGAATATACGATAAGAGAGCTCCGCTCCCGTGCGAGTGATAAACCATCGATACTCAATTAAGAACGATTAAAAGGAGTAGACACAAATCGATTGCGCATTTCTGCACATCGATTATTGGATGTGGAGGTGAGGAAGTGAGGAGGTCGCGCGGCGGCAGCGCAGTGCGCACAAACGCGCCGGTGCGCGTGGGCGCGCACAATTTGCATAGCTTCATTAGGGCCCGGCCGCGCAGCGACGCTATCTGCGCCCCTTATCAGCTCTACCCTGGACTGCTCATTATTACTTTTTTCCTTTTCGACCTTTTGAAGGACCAACAGCTGTTAATTAAGCGCGTGTGAGGTCCTGCACCTCGATTATAATTGCGCTCAGATATAGAGCGGGCCGCCGTGACTCCTAATGAAGACGCTGCTCGGCCTTCATTATGCGTAACACCTACCGCACTAGACGGCACGAGAATTTGTAATTTAACAACTAACAACCAACATTCGCACACTAATTGATTATTAAGAAAAAAAGCAACATTTTCTATTAAACATTGTGATGAAAAATTACTGATTCTCTATATCTTTTCCAAATATCATTGCGAAACTACTTATACTGTCGTACTTCCTTAAACGTGGACCATAACTTCCAATGCATACACTGCAGTTTGATGACAGAAAGAGATACTAAGCTGTTACCAATATACAAGCATACATATATCTTTGTTGCTTTACAACATAAGAACATCATTAAATAACCTTTTTGCACATGCAAAAGCATAAGCAAATTTGAGGATCTATATCCATTAGAACGACTACAACATTATTTTCAATTATGTGAAAGGCACTTAAGACCTCTAAAAGGCTTGATAAGTAGAATTTCTTAGCAATTTATTACTTTGACATTTACTATATCTTAAATTATTGGTTAAATTATCCAGTAGTAAGGCAATAATCTAAACACGGCTTCAAACATATCGAAATCTGCGGTGACACTGCGAAATCCGCATTCATGACGTCTGCGGACGTCACGTCAAATCAATTCAATGCATCGCGATATTAGATATGAACGTCTACACTTTCTGTATTTGTTTATTTACTGAGAAAATTATATATATAACATATTACTTTTCCAAATATACTATTGTATGAAGTTTACTTATAGTAGGTCTTTTTTGCTAAAGACCGTTTTGTACAACCGCAACTTCTATTTCTACCGCCATATAGTAATGTATAAACATTACTGTGTTCCGGTTTGAAAGGTGCTGTATGCTAGTGACATTACTGGTATGATCTACAGTTCAACTTTCATTAATTATTACAATGGTCTTGAGTGGTGAATACAAACAGTTGTGAGAGCAGAGATCTTTGCAAGATGCTTAAGTGAAGCAGTAGCATTCATCAGCGAATGTTGATAGACTACTAGTGCTCTGTTTACTTGTTTCTAGTATAAAAAGTAGAAGTACACTGTAATTACTGTAATATTTATGTTTACCTGGTGTTTTAGTAATAATATAAGAAAAACATCAGCCGCCTAATTGTGTACACGGGTTTAAATTAATAAAGTCTATGTAACTGAACATGATTCACTAACGATTACATATACTCATAGTACGGGAAAAAGAAATATTCGTCACACGATCACCTCGTATAACAGGTACGTCAAAGCTGTTAAATAATAGTTTCACACGTTTTAACGGTAGTTATCTTTGTAGTCTTTTCTAGTCGCGGAGGAAATCTTTATAAGATACCTTGCTTTTGGGGGAAAATCCGGGTTATGCGTGATTTATATCTACTACAAACCCCTCGGTGGTCATAGTCGATGCATTGCAGAAGATCCCGGGGAGTTGTTGCCCTCCCCAGCATACTTGTCCGACCCGGGATCACTCAATATACAGTGTGGGCCTCCACCGTCAAAGCCCTTTCATACGCCTTCTAAATGCAGGGCTTACCTTAGTCCTATTCTTGATAGTCTGAAACTACAAGGCTAATATTAGAAGTCCTATGAAAACCTTAATTTTTGGGATTAATTTTTAAGTACGATTTTGATCTTCATATTTCTAAGAAAAATTAATTAAATTTGGTGAAAATTCGAAACGTATAAAATAATACTAAAATGCATACAAGCAACTGTAGCTTTTATTTTATTTTTTATTCAAGGTTACATGACGAGGAAGCTGCGTATTGGTAAACTCAGTGCTGGCAAACTCCTCACAAGATGGACCGACGATCTGGTGAAGGTCGCGGGCATCATCTGGATGCAGACAGCGCAGGACTGTTCAACGTGGAGACCATTGGGGGAAGGCTTATGCCCAATCGACGTTATCGGGCTAACAACAAGCTACCGAAATTCTTCGAAGTGGTTTGAACGCATGTCTTCTACGTCGAAGGTACCGGGTTCAAATCCTTCCAGCACCAATGAATTGTTCAATTTACGGGCAGTTAGTATAACACCAACTAATATCTCGTGCTTAAATGTATCAAATCTACCTTCTAATACAAGTGATTCAAAGACATAAAAGAATACCTTTTGTTACCTACCTTACTAGTGAGTATAATAATATTCGATTGACTCATGTTGGGTAGCGAGAATAATTCGGGCAATCTTTAAATGATGAGTTCACTCCACTCATAATCCCAATCGGGACTGGGGTAATGAGATACCTCCCCCCTCCCCTGGTGGACAATACGCGGACAATACCGAAGACCCACCAAGAGCCGTCTAACGATTAACGGGCGCTTTGTGATCCCTGATTGCTCCTGCCAAAGCGGGAGGGTCCTGTTCGAGGAGAGACCTATTGAAATTCCCGAAACCCAAAACACTTTCGAAAATTTATTAATGGTCGAAGAAATGAAATATTCTTTATAGCACACTGTTTTGAAATGCTTTCTCTAAAATTGAAAACAATTGTACTTTTAATTATCATCATCATCATCAACCAGTATACGTCCAATGCTGGAAATAGACCTTCTCCTATAAATAGAAGGATTTAAGTCATCTCCCACTCCAGTTTAATGCAGGTAGGTAGGGAGCCAAGCCTGATCTGTTGATTACCAGGCACTACGAGTAGGTAAGGTTGGCTTCGGTCCTGTGAGTTGTTGTCATCTTTTCAAATCCTATGTTTAGCAAATTTTGCAATAACGAAAACTGAATGCTCATTTGAGGAGTTTCAAAATATAATTCGATATACTGATAAGACCGTCTAGGCTACCACCGCAACTCCTATTCCTACCGCCAAATAGTAATATGCAAACATTACTGTGTTTACTGAAGGGTGGTGTTTGATCGTGAAATTACTAGGGAAAGACTTAAAAACTTACGTTTCAAGATGATGAGCGCAATGTGGTGCTGTGTATATCTTAACCAGCGCCGCGTTTATATGGGTAAGCGTATCACTTCCTATCAAGTGAACGCCTTGCTCGTCTCGTCGGCTGGTGAAGTAACTAAAACGACTACTCCTAAATCTGCAATACAAACAGCGGAAAAATAGTATTGTGCAGACTTCACTGTCTTCCGGTTTGAAGGGTGCTTTAATTAGAGGAATTACTGGAGTAACAAGTCTTCAAATCTTGAGTCAAGGCGATGTGCAATGTAATGTTGCGTATACCATCTGAACTAGCGGTATGTTGTTATGTAATATCAGCTTAACGCCTTGCTCGTATTATCGTCTGACTATACTGTTCTCCGACGGGACACCAACGGAATTAACCCAACCGGTCACCAGTTCCAATATAAATACGATATCAAATCAATAATTCTAAGTCTGGAGCCTCCATTAATACAGTGCAACAGATTGACAAGTTATGTTTGCAGGGACACAGTGTTAGGATGTCGACACGAATGCATTTCGTTTAACACGGTACACGTCGGTAATGTTTAATGTTAACTCCTCGACGCGAATGCAACTAGCGTTAATTTTAATGCAACACACAAAATGCTGATTGCTGCACACACCAACTGTTTGTATGAATATAAAAAAAGAAATCTGGTCCCTCAAAACACGGACACAACAACATTCCCATCTGATAATGATAAAGAAACAGATAAATACATAAATACTAGCTTCAGCTCTTATATCAGTTGCATCTGCATCACGCTCTAGTACTATTGTGATACTGCTGCTTTTTTGTTCTTGAACACAACATTGTTTTTAGCATCGTCCACAGTAATAATTATATTTTTTATAAACCTTAACATCATGATCAGTAATTACAAACATGCATATAAACAAGAGGTATGAGGATGTCCCACACAACTGACCCAATCCAACCTCACCTGTTCTTGATGCAGTTTGCTAATCAACAAATAAGGCTCTGAATTCAAATCCTCCCACATATATTTTTGATATTTTAGTCCTGCTGGTCAGTGTGGTCCAAGGCTCGTTTACGTCATTGAGATTTTTTGCTTCTATTATCTATCATTCCATTTTCTTCGTTTTCTCGATCGACCGTTATTCATTTATCGTTTTTTCATTACTATTTCTTTCTCTATACCTCCTTATTTATTCTTTTTACATACTTTCTCTCCATTCACTTCCATGCATTGCGGTCGACGAGTTACGCCACAGTTTCAAACATATAGGAGAAGGTCAAGCAGTGGAGGTTTATTTGCTGAACGAGCATATAAACAAACAAAAGCATGAGATTCTGAATTTTACTAATATAGTTTAGCTTGCGGAGTCTAAATCCGCGAGCTCTGGGACTGATGAAACCTTCGCGACCATGATAGTGGCTAAATGCAAAAATATCCCCCGGAAAAATAAAAAGATTCTGAATAAATGAGGAGATGAATGAATTCTGAATTGTATAGAATTTGTAAACATCTCGGTTCAGGCGGTCGGGTCTTAGAGCAGTGCGACATCAGACGCGAACCGGGAAATGGCACGATGCTAATACGCGGCTATAAATCAAGGATGATTTAGAGACGCATCAAAAGGGAGCCACGTCGAACTCGCGACCCGCTCCCCTCCCCCGCCCATCCGCGCTTTACGATTACCCAGAACCGTGTGACGGACGAAACGCTGTCCCATAAATCAATTTAATCTCCTCGCCAAAGACAATCGCTAAGGCTACAGCTCATTTCGTTAAGTCCAGCACTGAAAGCGAATTTGGTACGTATGCTGTGCGCGCGGCGGCAGAGTCTCCTGCGCACGCGCAACCGGACGATAGTACGCACATGAATCATGGGCAAAGTCGTCCGCGGGCACCGTCCTTATATTAACGTCTAATACGGCACTGTGAGCGTGTAATTGTCGACTTTTATACGGAACGTTTAATATACACGGTAAATCAAACGACTGAACGATACGGCCCGCCGGAGAGATGCGATGCGCGCGCGCCTTTCATCCTTTGTAGAAAACAACCGTCGCAGGTCATCAACTGACGGATAACTGCCACATATTCTGAGAAAATTTGCATTTCTGCGATCTAACTTTGTAAAATTTAATGTAACTTTTCATATCTTCCTTTTAACTTGAACTCGTCACACGATTGGTCCATTTCAATCGGTTAAATGATCAAATCTATAACAAATGGAAACTTAGTCAAAGGGATTATCACATGTGATGCTGTGTAAATATTCTAAAGGAATTTATAATCAATCATCAATCATCGATTTATGTTTAGTTGCATAAACTTACAATCTAATGAATTGTATGGCGTATAGTTTACCACAACGTCAGCCGTATGCAATATGACAGAACAAGAGACGTCAGTTGAATTTTTCATGGGTTCTTAGCTCGGCCGCTGGCTTAGGCCGGAGATATTAGAGGGCGGAGGGGAGAGGAAGGGGAGAGGCTGCAGGAGCGACCGCTGTTTGAGGGACAAACCTCCTCAATTATTCAGCGTCGAACAGCGGCCGGCGGCGCGCGACGCGTCACTCCATGCTATTATAGAATTAGATCTTGCCAGCGCCTGGCCATTTGTGTCCGGCGTCTTAAGTGATAGACGCTGCTCCAGTATTTAGCAGACACCGCTATCAGCCGTGTCCTTGTCACTAACACTCGCATAGAGAATCGCCCCGCAACGCTAACCTTACAACTTTAATGTGATCCTAAAGTACTATTACTTTAATTATGTTTAGTACATAAATTTATTATAATAAACTTGAAAAGAGGATCAACAGATACTATTTAAACTACTAGGCCATCACAATACTTGGATTTTTTTTATTACATCCACACAATTTGATACATGTCTTAAAGCATATGATATTAAGTGTTATACTAACTGCATATAAATTAAATGATTCATTGACGCATGCCGGATTTGAACCACGTACCATAAGAGTAGAAGGTCAGAGTTCAAACGACTAGGCAGAAATGGTTAAAGAAATCCCAAAAACATCAATGAAGATATTTTTTCAAGTAAATGTGGACCAAGATCAATTCATCCGCCGTACTATTAACATCTATTTTGCAACGATAGTTCTCAACTTGACACATAACTTTTTTTTATTATTATTAGTCATTGTCAAAAATTCTATAGCGTATTTTGTGTACCAATCAATGCTGGAATCATTTTCCCTTAACCTTGACTTCTGGTGAAGGAAAACGTCTTCAGTGAAACATGTCCCTAGATCCACAAGCTGTTACCGATGCTAATCCGGCTACATCAATTATATGTAAAATATATATATTGCTTCATACTTTATTAGGTAAATAGTTTCCTATAATCGGAACTGATCATGACGATTAACAGATACACGACATGTTACACCGTAGCGGAGTTCTCCAAGATGCAGGGCTACTTGGAGGTGACCAGAATAACAGGTCGGCCGGGGCCGTACGTGTGTAGACTTGTACAATGAATTGTTAAACGCTCCGTGGATCCTGCACGAGGATGTCGGTGGTCAGGAACCAATTATATGGTGACACGATCGGCTGCCGACTCCGGCATTGACAACGCTGTTACACCACCACCGACCGTTTTACACAGACGCACATATCATTTAAATACATATAAATATATATACATACATTTATTTAATTTTATCGGTATACTAGTAAGTGCCCGTTGTATTCGCAACTAAAAACATAATGTAAAATTAAAGTTAATGCGCTTTACCATCATCGATCACATCTTCACTTAACACCAGGTGGGATCGTGGTCAAACATTAACCTATACATACGTAAAAAAAAAATTCTAAACGTCACCGTAGCTATATAAATAGCGTATAACAGCCATTAATTTGGCATAGCGACATTCCATTCCGCACGCACGCACACCAAGAAAAGGAAGATATTAGTAGGATGTCTGTCCTTTAAATTATTTGATATGTTAAATAGATATATTCATACATATTTACACGTGTACATATGTACCATATTAATGTCTTGTTTTTGGCTGAAGTTATTATTCAAAAATCAGATTATCACTGTAATCTTAGGCTATCAAAAATAGGACTAAGGTAAGCTCTGCCTGTAGAAAGAGACTGATAGGGCTTTGAGGGTGAGATCATTCACTGTCTATTGAGTGAGTTCGGAGCGAATGATAAGTACGAATGATCGCGGATTTTGGTGACGGTAATGGGAGGCTAAAAGCTCTTCTGTAAAGTCCATAGGAGATCCTGGAACTGCAATGATGCAAGGATGACTGCCAAAGAAATTTTAGTGAGCATAAATCCCAAATTATCCTGACTTCCCTCCAGAGGCAGGTTATCTTTTGAAGGTTAACAGAGGGAACAAAGAAATGGATAAATCAAAGCTTCATAAGAATTGTAACATATCTGTTAGAAAAGTAATTATACATACTAAAAACGAAACGTCTTAGAAATCTTGTACAAAATTAGAGGGTCCTTTTTTCGCGCCGCGCACACGCAGCACTGGTTCTAGGAAACCCTAGCTGACCTGGAAATTGAACTATGCTGCCCATCATCAGTCCAAAATGCTGCACAAGCATTACAATCACACCCAACTACTTAAGTAGTGTGAAAATTTCCACAGCGAAACGATAATTAATTGTAAACACTTACGTTTTTCCACGATCTATATCATTCTCACTGCGACAGCATCCGAAAACTGTAAACGAGATAAAGATAATTTAGCACAAATTTATGTAACGTACAGTTAACTAAAACTATAAAAGTTTATATAATTAACAATCTGGCTAAACATAGACGCGGCGGGGCAGTAAAATGTTACCACCGGCCGGGACGGTCGCCGTTCAAACCGCTAAATCGCTCGTAAAAGTTTTCCTGAATTACCAATACTTTGCATTTATTGTTAGTTTCTCGCTATAAGTTATTCAGTTCATTAATGTTATAAATACGGTTATTGTTTCTAATAATATTCATATGAAATTCCAATAGAAAATAATTCCCAACTGTAGTAACTGTAGAATTGCTAGACTTAAGTAACAATGGGCAGGGAACTGTGAGCGCTTCGAGTACCTTACTCCCTACGGATCTCAATGTCGCTCCTCTAAATCTTTACTTCTCAAAATACCAACGCATTCTTCCAAACGGTACAGTA
>DWLS01003449.1:0-15702 GCA_018246255.1 Pachliopta kotzebuea | reverse complement strand
TCATATATCATGTGTGTAGCTTTTACATCTCATAACTAGCTTTTACTTTTCAGACGTTATACTGGATTTATTTTATTACCCACAATAGTCATAAAAATTGGTTGATCGATGTTAAAGTTCTTTTTGCAGCGCCATCTGGTGGCGCGATGTAAAAATAAAGTAACGTTGAAATAACGTCTATGAGAAAAATAATATATATACGTACTTTTAATTTTCGACGATCTAACAATATAAAATACTTATTTTTGTTATTAACTTTGAATGATCATTACATAAAATAAACAAAAATGAGGTGGTGCCGGTTTCAAGTTTATCTGAAACAAATAGACAATCATATTCAAAATTAATTTTGTAATATATGTATCACGTAAACGTTGGTATGATTTATGCAAAAAGTGGGTATTTCCGTGTCGTAAACAGACACTTCCGTTTAATTTATTTGTGTAAACACTTCATTGAACTGCACTGTTATAAGTGTGATGTGTCACTCTTTTCAAAACATTTAAACCTATTTGAAATATGTATGTTAATCGCGAAAAGCATCACCTATCTCATGATCCGATAGATCAAGTATCTTAAATAACAATTTAAAGTAACACCAAAATTGAAAGCGGCCGCTACTTCACTGTTCCCCTCCGAAATACTACTACACTGATAATTGAAACAACACGATCAACCACAAGTTAGACCTTAGTGCCAGATGACCAGCGATTAGCACCGAGCGTTGACACTTAGTCATCGGCCACACAAATTTATGTAAATTGTCTTCATACACCTTCAAAAACATTCCGTTGACTGTAAAACCTTAGTATAAGACTTCATTGCACGACTGTGACCCGATTGAACAATAATCATTACTTACTTGAGGTCATTACTTCATTTCGAAAAGGATCTGTTCACGGCGCATGAATGTGAGTCAACAGCAATTTAAACTTAAATCTGTTTTACATCGTATCATACAATAACAAAATTAAGTATTGATTTGTGATATTTACAGATTATACTTACTGGAGCCTCTTTGTTATGGGCATGTGTATAATTTACCATCAGATGTACTCTGGTTGTCTTCATGCTTTATACAGAAATCATTTATCGGCTCAATTATAATATAACGAATTTTAAATTTATGTAATTAATATATCAGAACTGTTAATTTGGTGAAGTTCGCAGAAAGTTTCTGGAAGCGGCCAGAGCAGTCCTGGTAGGTGTAAAGATCTTTACGAAATGTTTTTCACTAGTAGCAACGTTTATCGTTTGATGATAATAATTATAGTAAAGTATAATCGCTGACAATGCAATGATATTTATTCATGTATTTGAATATGTTAATTTTGTTGGTTGATTTCTGATTGATATTCAGTCCAAACTTGGCTACATTGTGATAAATTTGAATAATTAAAAATGTTCTGTTTTCTGTATTAAGTAAATTTTTCATTTAAACAAAATAATAATAAGAATGTACACTTTTACTATAATATAATAAAAGCCAGCTACGTTGAAAACTAATCGTGCGTAAGTATATATGCATTATTTAGAGAAACAAAGAAATATTTTTTTTACTTAAAAATTTTCTGTTCCAAATATTTGTATAAAAGAGTATCTATGATACGCCTGTGACATTGTCCCTCAACATCGAATTATAAGTGCACTTAGACAATTACATAAAGGCTGTTTCAATATTTTATTGTGTAGTAATTAGAGCAAACCGTTAGAACAATCATGTTAAAATATCTAGTATCACCTAACATATATAACCCATTGTACTGCACGAGAGCGTCACACAACAAACAAATCCGAGTCATGACATAAGCGTGCAAATTTTTTCACTATTTGAATGTTAATATAATTTTTACCCGCAATGTACTAAAACTTGACGTCAATTACAAATGATAAAGCATACCCAGAATACTTATCATATGTTGAAGGCAGATGTATAGCAGCAATATTAAAATGTAAAGATAGTTGTTAAGTTGTTAAGGTTTTTTGAACCCTCCTAATCAATCATACTCCTCATATGTGCCCCCAAAATCTATCTGGGGTCCCTGTTTAATAATGAAAACGTTTAGCTACTTTTTATGTCACAAATATAACAAAAGTCTCGTGTATTTTTGATATAATCTGATGGGCTACAGTTATGCAGGGTTAAATTCGGTAAGAGGAAACAGGTGAGTGATAATGCGTAGCTAGAAATGATTGACAAGAAATGGAAGTTTCTTTGTTTGTAGTCAACTAGTCTGTCATAATTTGCTTATACAGGGTACAGTGCGCCTAGTACAGCAGCCTTCATGTAAAATTATCTCGCAATCACAGCTGACAAGTGTGAACAAGATTAAATCATGATGATAAAGATAATATATACATTCATGGTGTAAACATGGTGCTTCGTCATCATGCTATCTAATTTTCGGAGAGACGAGAATACCTTAACCAAATTCTATATTACAGCATATGTGTATCGGATTTATTTGGGATTAATATTCAAACGTTAGTAGTGCAAGGTATTTAAAACAGTAAAAAATAGCCACATTACCACCAATAAGCAATCACACCTAATGACCCTCTTATTAGCCAGTATTCTTCTATTTAATGTCTGGTTTGGCTAGAACCGGTCATAATAGAGGTTAATAGCAAGTAATAGTACGACTGCTTTTTCTAGAAAATACAATAATATAAAAAAACTTTAATAGTGTTTGAAACTTTCTTTCATAGATTGTAATATATTCTAGTCGTAATATGGATAAGATATACGAATAGAAGCTGTTTAACTTCATCATCAGGTCATAGAAATTTGCGACTGGATATGGCCCTCCCTCGTAAGTCTCTTCACAGATTGAGCTGTATCTACAATCTATGTGTGAAATGCCTACCAGCACTACATTTATCACTATACTGCCGCTATTTGAAGACCTGATTTCCTCATTAGTCTTTTAAGCGATATACCCTGCCTCTTAACACTTAAGTCTATCAATTCTTAGGAATTATTCTCCTGTTTAGCTAGATCCGAACTCAACCTTTAAAAATTTTATATTTTGTATGATATAGTGACTGAGATACTATAATTTACATATATTGCTATTGTTTTTGACAATGAATGTGATTAACGTTTTAACTTGTCTAGCATGCCGTGATATAATAATTTTTAATTCTAGGTCGGATATAATAGTCGTGCAGTCCTTTTGCATTTTACTTAGTTATTATTTATTCCATGATTCCATCACAATAATTGTTATGTTAATATTTATTAAGTTCATATTATGCAACGGGGCTAATACAAGTCAATTTATCTAAATTTCAGATTTTTCTTTTAAATAAACATACTCATCGTAAAAGGCAATGTAGGTTAATAAAATGTTTTTAATTACTTATGATATTATCGACTATTTAAAAATATTTTTTAATGTCTGTTTCAGACCGAAAGTAACTATTATCCTTAATATATTAATTTATACATTCCAAAGCGGTGGTCTATAGACAAAAGTTATTAATTCGTGCGTATTTCAGTGATGACATGCGGAACTGAGTGGTAGCTATTTGCAATGAGTTTTATAAAAAAGAATCAAAGTCACCTAATAGATCGAGGTATGCTCAGAGTATTTCTACCCAATCGAATCAAAATTAAGGAGATCCCTATAATAATTAAGATCACTGATATAGTTCTAAGGATTGCTAGACTTTAGTGGTAATAGGCAGAGTATATTGCTCCAAAGACTGACGACTGATGGGGCAGTAAGATCCTAGACTGGCGGCCACTTACCGATAAACGCAGTGCCATAAGGCCCCCGAGAAGGGGGACCGACGATCTACCGAAGGTCTCGAAAAACCGCTGGATGCAGCCTGCGCAGGACCGATTGTAGTGAAATTCTATAAGAAATGATTATTAAGTGGGCGTTTTTTGGTTAAAGATGAAAACGGTAAAAAAATATAATACAGAATTGTGGATTAAATAGTTATTATTTAGAGTTCACTAGCCTATTACATTTTTTCCATAATTCATTTTATAAAAACAATGGCGTTTAACAATAAAAATTAAACTTGAAGCTTCTATTTGGTTACTTCTTTGCACGAAAACCCTTTCATCCGAAACTTTTATATAAAATAGACAGTCAAAATCCTAACAGTTTGCTGCACTAAACTTTGCCTATTTATTTTATTGTCATACCTAATAGTTTTCTTTACTTTTTACAATTTTCACATTTCACTTCTCTAAAACAGCATCAGATACATACATACATGTTCTTGGTCAATCTTTCTGTGTTAACATTGTTATCTACCCATAAAATATCACTAAAATTTAGAGATGGGTCAAGGAAACTTTTTTTCTTCATTACATAACATTATGATCTTAATCATTTTTATTCAATTATATTTTCATCATCTAGGTCCTAGAAAACGATTGATAAATTCACATTAAAGTTGAATGATTAACTTAGGTATTATTGATAGAAATTTATAATGATCTATTGAATTCTTTGTGACACACAATTGAATAGATCGTTTCATTTGATTCCTGATTTTTTTTATTACTTAATTTTGCAATCTCTTAGTGATAAACAGATGGCTTTAAGAATTGATCAATATATACTTATTCATGTGAATACATTTTTAGTAGTTAGTAAAGCTGTTAGTTCGTTGGTCGTCGTAGGTATTGTAATTATGAGAAACGTAAAGATAAAGAGTCCCAACTATGGACTTGACATTAATTTACAACCATTGTCTCAAATCAGTTGCCTTGTATTTAGTTTTTGGCAAAAGCTAAATAATCATCTTTGTTGAGGGTTAACCCTCTTCAAGGGCGACCTTGGATTATATATTTATGTGTAAAATTTCCAATTAACCTGTCTTTCCTCAAAAGGCGATGGTCACCTTTTAAAAATTACCATAACATACTCCGAAGTATGATGCATTTAGAACATCACATTGCATAAAATTAACATCATCACCTATTCCTGTTAATTTAATATAACATAATAATTCTTTTATTGTAGTTAAAATAAATTATTGTTGTTATGGAACAATATCGACTATTTTATGAAACTATATTCTAATTTATACAATTTGTATAATAATAACTGAATAAAGAAATAGATGAAGAGATATAAGATTCAACAATACAAGGCTCGATGATTAACGCAAACACCAAATCAAATGACTAATTCATAAGTTAATCATTCAATTTGTTAAATAAATTATTAATATATTTACTATTGCACTATTTATTTATAATAATATAGCGATTTATATAAATAATATTGAAATAATAATTATTTTAAAGTATTTAAGTTTTTTTCAAAAAAGTAAATACTTAGACTAGTATTTCGTAACGCTTTTTGGTGTAACAGTCTCTATGCAGTTATATAAACACAAAGGTTAATAATTCAAAACCTTTTCATATATTTCAATAACCCGGAAGACACAAGAATTCCATCTCAATATATGACGAAACCTGCGGTGTTCCGTCATGTCCTTAAAATTAGCTTCTGTGGCTATATGATATTAACCAACTTGACCAGCGAGGACAAAATACATTGACGTCCATAGCAGGAATAGCCGAATACTATTACTGGGTACATTAATGGGCCTGCTATTATTAATATTATAATGAAAACAATAATTGATACATATTTTTTACCTGTTGATATGTACAGGCGTAAAACCTTTACCTTGATGAACCGGTTCCGAACGAGCACTTTATTGTCGCGGTGGGACACTGTGAGGTCGCCATATTAATTATATTTTACTTTTATCAATATAGTTCACAGCAAATTATAAATACGATAACGGTTTGTATTTTTAAGATCATCTAGTAATTAATTAAAGGTCAATAAGGTGAGTAACGAGATTTATAATTTAATGTTCCAAGTCGATGACATGAATATCGTTGTATACAAACATGTTAAATACTCTTACTATAATAGTTAACTTATGTTGTTAAAAGTGTGTGGATAAGTTTACGGCATATGAATTCAATGTCGGTAATATTAAGTAACTTTTTTTTAGCAGCAGTCCTAAGCGACACCATTTTAATTACCTACAATGAAACTCCGTAATTAGCAATTAGGTGATTTAATCAAAAACACCTCTATTATGTCTCTGAACAACAGATTCGAAATTATTTGATACTTAAATATTAATTTTCCTACTTTTTATGTAGTACCTCCTCGCGGTTGGGACTTCCCAAAATTTTGTTGAGGCAAAAATACAAGCGCGATGTTTGTTAGTTTCGACCAATATTTGATTTAGTGTTTAAACAAGTACGTCTATTATTTGCAATTTGTGTTTTTTCTATTAATAAATTGAGCTTGTTAAACCTCTTTTTCTTGAAGATTTATACTTACCTACTTTAAATTTGAAAGATTCTATTTATACTTGAATACACATACAGGTACGGTACGGTCAGCTTGACCTTTAAACTGATATAATTTTGTTTTTGCTACTAACTGAGACAAACAGTATTTATTTAGTTGATTTATTATTTACAGTATATATTAATAAAAAGGATTGAACATAGCTATACTAGTACATATAAATAATTTGAATATTTCTCATATTTTTTTGAGAAACGATCTCGAGGGGAAAGTGTAGAGATAATTTTTGTTTGATTACTATTGAACTTTTGTGAGTTTGTTAATATCCTGTTGGTTGATATTTTTATTATTTGTTCCAAGATAAGTTTGAAGTCACACTTTAACAGCTCTATATTTGCGATTTATGAAAATAAAGGTTCCTTATAGAAATCGAATGTAGTTAATCTGGTAGCGAAGTAGCCGTTAACAACTACCGCGTAGTTGACGCCTGTTTACTTAATGGTTGTGTGTTCTATCATCACACAGACCGGACGAAACCTTTTCCTCATTTAGTACTTCATCTAGTTTCATTCATTACGTTACTATTATTTTATAAAAAGACCTTATGACTAAACATTTGTATTATACATTGACCATGTCAAAAGCGTTCATTTAGTATTTTATTAACTACAAATTTATAACCTAATTGTATTTTATAAATTAAGATAAACCTATACTATAAAATACCTAAACAAAAAATAATTTTGCTCAATTAACGGATTTTTGTGTCAAAAAAATATTTGAAGTTTTAATTGAATATTACATTTATTTATTATTTTTGTTAATGACTTTGCTATTTTTTTTTCTCATTACCAGTAAAGTAATAGTTTAACATACTTTTCATAGAGATTACTAACAGAATCTTTGCTCATCCGCCTAACAAATATTTGTTCTTTAGGTGATATCGTATGACTTACCATTACATCGAACTACTTACTTACTAAAATTATGAGGTTATTATATAAGAAAATTGATGATCTTATTATAAGAAAACTTGGTAAGTCTTAAAAATTCGGAGGCAAATATGCAAAAATGTTTTTTTTTTAATCCAATACAGTTGCGTTCTATAATAAATGAAGCAAACTGCATTTTATTAAAAAATGTTTGAAGTACAAAAATTGTACAATATAAATACCCTTTAAGTTCATCTTATTTATTCGTACTAGTATTATTAATAACCTTTGTAAAAATAAATCAAAATCAATAAATTATAATCAAGCTCAAGTTTTCTCCTTCAATATATATTTACATTATTCTTTATTTTATTACACGAAAAAAATCTTGCATTAATTATACAAGAATTGATTAAACTTTGAATTATTATCAACTAAAAAAAGGGACTGTTTTTTGAAAATTACTGTATTCTGCTTTTGATTTACTTTGAAATTGATTGATTTTTAAATCTATATAGAAATATAGTTTATTGAAAACTTGTGTTTTAAAACAAAATGATTTACAAATATTTGGTTAATAAATTTTTTTACATTTCTAAAGTTTTATTACACTTAGGCAATTTACTTATGAAATTACGTAAATATTATTAACGCTAGTAGTTTAATAAATTTTTAAATCTTTACAAGATTGTCTTTAGTAATAAACTATATTAAATAATTGTAGAACTTGAAGAGCTTCTTAGCACCGTTTAATGTATCGGCACTTTATCAATTTTTACTAAAGTTACTTTAAAGTTTATATAAGTATTATGGTTCCAATTTCTTGTTCACAACGGATCAAATATTTCGCGGAAATATGAAAAATAAATAAATCAACCTAAAAACGAGATAATTATCAGAAACAATAACAACCAAGGTTGGGCGCAGCAGCAGTGTATCGGATGGTGCATACCGCGACGCCCGTGCCTTCAGCGCCATACTCCCGCGCCTCTCCCGCCCATAACCACGTCTTACTTAACGGTAATCTTTATAAAAAAATCAAAATACCACCTATTTAAAGTTTTACAATTAAAATATATTATCAAAAATCACCCTATGTGGATCCAAAGAACTCGAAGTGACGTGCGATGTTTCTATTTATTAACATACATTTGACGGGGGATCGTATTTCTTGTTTGTGATTTAAAAAAGTAAAAAATCTCCTGCCGAACCTTTAAGAGACTATACACTGTTTAGTTTTTTTGTTTGACTGTTCATACGAATTAGAGCTTCGTTGTTGGTAAGCTATAATTTTTAATATTACATAAGTTACTAAAGCTATGGCATTGCCCTTCTCTTGTCCGAAAAAGAGTATTCTAAACATCGTTTTAAAAAATTCGTTTGATCACTATGAAATTTATAATTAATTTATACAAATAATAGAAAGGACAATGTATTTAACTAATATTTTTAAAAAAAAAAATATTATTATAATTTCTTTTAAAAATGTTTATATTGAACATTTAAACTTTAAACGAGAAATATTTGCAAAAGACGTACATTTAACGATACGCGTAGTATTGAAAGCTTAGCGATTAGTGCTTTTCTTAACCAAAAATTTCTAGAAAACCTTTTTAGATATGTAATAAAAAAGCTCTTTGATATTATTTTTTATTTATCTATATTAGTAAGTGTAATTAATAAAGCTAAATACATTAGTCTTCTCTATAAACATTTAAAGCATATAAGTTCATGTGGATTATCTTCCTTACTTAATAAAATTAGGCTTAAGGGCTTAAGTGTTTTATATGTGAGCCTCGATCGCTAGCCAGATAATCCTTGGAAGGACAGAAAACGCGAAGTGACCTTTCTTAACTGCGTCACAGTAAGACGTGCCGTTCCTCTTGTCAGAGACATAATTATATGCGCAGTGCTAAGAAATACAGGAATAGTAGATTTTCTGAATTGTAAAACTTTTGTGAAGTTTCAAATTCAAAAGCCTTTTTTACACGAATAAATACTACTTACACGCAATTATTCTAAAATTATGGTATGCAGGTTAGACAGTTTCTCTCTGTTATTTCTCTACCGTGTCTTCATCTTTTAATAATAGACATAAATGTTCCACTATTTGATGATTACGACAGCCTTAATTACGACTAAAAGATAATAATCTACATTTTTCTAACATGATACAGGCAATTATCAGAGCTTCCAAGTTATATACACAATAGGGGGAGCAGTTTCAATGTTACCTATTCAACACTGAAACTATTCTTTTTTCTATTAGTAACGTCTTTTTTTCCTGTGAGAGCCCTTTTCTAGTAGTCCAAATCTGATGAAAATATGTAGATTACCAGAAAATACTTTCGACCTAAATTTTTTTGTTCTAAAACTTAAAGTCTGCTATGATACAGCAAAATGTGATGGTAAAGCTTTAAAATTTCATAATATAATATAATTCTTTCAATTTCTATATCAGATTTAAAACGGATGTTGAAGGATTTCGAATTGCAGGCGTAGAGATAGTCAGTCGTATTCTAATTCCATCCCAATATTTTTTGGAATATTAATACACAAATATAATGATTAGTAGAATGTGTCTAAAATAGATCAAGACATAATAAGTACATGAATTGTTCATTTGCTTATATGGTAAATATTTTTATCTACTGAAGGTTTTCTTGTTTAAAACTTAAAAGATCGTACAATATTTTTTTTTGGTGTGATTTTAATAATTTGACAAAGTTACTTTTAAAATGACAAAATAGTGCTATTATTGTATTGAATGTTACTGATTAAGATTTGCTTTTAAAACATTCAAATATCAAGTTTTTTTTATTTAAAAGGTTAGTACTTGATCACGGTCCCATCTAGTTTTGAGTGGTTTTTTCATATAAGTGATGATGTTTTAAAAAACCTTAAACTTTCTTTTTTTTTTGAAAATACGTTTGTCAGAATGTGTGTAATATCAATGTATAAAGACATTACAATTATGAACATATCTATTATTATTTATAAATTATTTGAATCAAAATCTTTAACTAAAGCCTTATGAGACAGATAGGAGCCAAATGGCACTGATGTGAAACACTTTATCGTTACTAGCTAAATAGTATTCAAATATTAGCTTGTAGCTTGAATAAATCACAAAGGTCCGAAGTAGACAACTTCAATTAACTAGCACCAATATTCTGGCTAAGAAATAATTATTGTGATGATTTCCTTAATGAAAATATTATAATTTTTTGCTTCAAATAATCAAGTATAATTTAAAAAAAAAATTGTAATATTCTTAAAGGATTACTTTTTCAAACAAGTGTCTACTAATTTTGTTTACGATATCTATCTTGTAATAAATTTGCTTCTTACGTTCCATATAATATTTGTTAGCACGGGTAATCGTAAATAGTGTGTGTTTATACACTTCTTCAGATTTTGAGAACAATAAAGCCTGAAAGTTAATTCTGTATTTTTCCCACGGTCGTATTGTTAATTTCAACTAGTATGCATTGCAAAATAACGGTTATGGTAAATTTAAACCGTACGATACAATTGTTACCTCACAGTGTTTCAAAGTTAACCCGAGCATTTTATTAGACATGGCATTTAACTAATCAACAATACAATTAAATTATGCATTGAACATATACTTGATCAGTGTTACATAGCCGAAGAATACTAATTCCATAGAATATTTAATAACTACATGAATTTATGGTTTAAATCTAATTACAGTAATCCTATTTTATACGAAAACATAAAGCTTTTTCTCGTCGAAAACAATCTAAAAAATATCAGCTTATACTTTTACTATTAAGTATCGGTTGATGATTTAGCGACGAAACAAGTATATTCCGTGTATTGTATTTTAGATTCAATAAAAGAATTAATGTAGATCATTATTAGATCATCGTAAACTGCATTTAATTATAAATGACACCTTTGATGATTATATAAGTCATAAATATTAATCCGCTAAATAAACTTGATAAGTATTAACAACTAATGTTTAATAAACCAAAGGTGTTAGATATTTAGCAATTATGTGTTAAGTAATTTTAATTAAGTTCTCCATAAAACGGCTAAGTCAGGATGCATTCTTAGAAAACATTTTATAAAGTCATTAACTTTGCTTAGTATAAATATTCTAAGCAATCTAATTACTTGTAAAATATAGTTTTTACTTTAATTTATTTTTTACTTGGTTAATAGATCATTACACAACGTCATCATTTTAAAAGATAAGAATTTTCATGTATGACTTTGTTATACAATGGCACAATAAATTACACATAAAACATATTATTATTTAAACGTACAATACCTACCATTAAAATAAAAAATAAGTATCCCGTAATATGAGTTCATAACAGACGCCAAGAGATACGAAAGTAGTAAAAACTCGATTAACTAAAAATGTCTCCTCTATTTATTTCCTACTTTAACATATATGTTTACTTGTAAATTATGTATAAATACTTAATTAGTTAAAGCAGAATAATATTTGATTCTTACTAAAGTAAAGATCAATCGGAGTAAATTTTAATTTAAGAAAAGCTGATGATGTGCATATTAAAATACTCCGATTTTTTTTCAATTCTCACACTGTACGTACACCTGTAATACAACGCTAATCTCTTTTTCATATTTCTCACTAATTTATTCTTCATCATTATTAGATTTACAGAACCTATTGCACACAGTAGAGAGTAATAGCAGTGACAATGTGCATGATTATTAAAGTGAACATCACTTTCGAATCAATTCCGATTCGAGCTTAATACAGTATTTATTTTAAGGGTTATTATAATTGTGATAAGGAAATTATCAAAGTTAACAAAAATTTATACCTGTAACAAAATGATGTTTCTTTGAAACGAAGAACGCAAACTATAAAAATACTTAAAATTAATATATAACTATTGTAATATTTAAATGTTTAGGATTAACGTAATAGGTATTTATAATAAGTATGCATTTAATTATAATTTAAATGTTTTATGTGATTGAAAATTATATTTCGTCAAGTGCGTGTATTAGTTCTTTTGTTACTGTAACTCGGGGCGTTCTCTCACAACGATAGAGAATCTATGTATCCACCATGCTGGCGCTACTTATTCCATTATGAAATTTCTTCCAGTAGACCAGCAGTTAGAAAATAACATAATTGAAATTTTAAATCCGGTGAACTCAGTAAAACTAAACCATTTGAATACTGTTATCTAAACAATTCTATATTTCTGGGTCTAGATTAACCATGTTTCACCATATTTTTTATTATTATTTAACTAAGTTTATAAGACGGTGACGTATTAGAGTTCAAGTTTCCTTTCGTGACGATAGCATAAAATTATTTAAAACAAAATTGCATCACCCAATTAACCAGGATGTAGTATGTATGTGAAATAACAAAACTTAAAGAATATTTTTACGATTGAATTATTATGATGATTAGAGCGTTTATATCGCAATTACCTTCAGTTACGTGTTTAGAATTTTGCATGGCTGTATGTTTAACTCAAACATTACCTCATCAGATATTTTCAGGCAACAACAAAAAAAATTCAGACAAATATTATAGTTAACAATGAATAATTTGCAGATCGTCGCCTTAACTTTTTTACTTCCAGTTCTGTGACAAAATCTGAACATAGATTAGATTTTACTTTTTGTCTGACTCAAAAAGAGTATTGTTTTTTTTAGATATAGTTATAGAGCATTGAAAATTGCTCTGTTTGATCTATCTGTTTTCAAGGTACTTGGGTGAACTTTGATGCAGATTACTGTCAATATAGGCGTTGAATTCTGTCCTCTAAATACGATTCTGCAAACATTAATGTGTTCTAGGTTAAAAAGACATGGAGCTTGTGGAATTGAGAGATTAAAAAACTTATGTCATAAGGTCTCATCGCCTTATGGTATATGCTATCGCAATATGGTACTGATGGGTCGTACTAACTAGGATCACATTCTCATTGAAAGCATCACTAACAAATAACCGTCCTGCTCATCACATCGGTTTGTTAAATAAGACAAGTAAAAAACGTGTATATACGTACGTTTTTGCACATTAAATTAGCGAAATTATAGTGCGCTTCCAGTTTTACGAGCTTGATCTTCAAAATATTTTCAATGTTAACATCATAAAAACTTTTGATGGTACAAATTTAGAACGATTTACGCGATTACAGCACAAATGGATCCGCCTTTATGTAACTATAACTGTTTATTCAGTTATATATTTGTCTATTACGTTCAATTAGGCGAACACTGTATTTTTTCGACTCTACGATGTGCTATCACTTGACCTTAATTTTTTCACATGCCGCTAAGTTATAAAGAAAATGAAGAATTCTGGTTAACATATTTTAGCATTTAGAACACAGCAGTACAGTTTTGGCGACCGATTTGCAATAAAAAACAGCTACGGATTTAGTTAGAGAAATTGTAATAGGTTATCTACTATGAAATATTGCGTGAAGATTGATAGGTACGAAGCCTCTATACAAGAAATAATAATTATAATTCTATATGTAAGTTAATTAAAATTCTACTCAGTGCTCCTAATCCCAGTATTGATGATAATGTACCAAATTACTTTATATTATTGATTTGTAAATGTTCTGTTAAACAATGTGTAAAATTAAAACTTTAAAAAAAAAATAATTTTACCATGAAATTAACAAAAATTCTTTATAATGTGATGTTAGTATATTTTCGAAACAAATACTTTTTAATTGACTGTAGTTTTATTTTATTCTACGAGGAAGGCGTTCACCTGATAACAAGTGATACGCTTAACCATAACAATCTGGCGCTGGTTAAGATGGTATACACAGCACCACACTACTTAATTACAATGCCCTTCGAACCATGACACACTAATGTTCGCACAGTACTGTTTGTGGGATGCAAAAGGAGCTGCGGTGGTACCTATCTAGACGGCCTCTGGAAATAGAGACCTACCGCTAATGTAGCCAGTACTAAAGTTTATGTATTTTCCAGACGAGCCCAGCGTCGTTGGAAGCAAGCAGTAAGCCAGTGAAAGAATTTTCAATCAACACCAACAAAAGCATACATCGCTGACCGCCCGCATAGGATGGTAGAAACTGACCCCGGGCCCAAAAAATCTCACAGTGAGTATTTACTAATCATCTCTGTACCTTTACAATACATGCCAAAACACGCATAAGAATTATACAAAGTAAATTTAAAGAACAACTCTTTTTAAAATAATGTTCAGTCTTTTTGTGATGAGCAAAGAATTTTTTTACGATATTAAAGATATATTTAAAAAAGATTATGCTTCTACGTTTCGCCGTGCGCTATTGGCCACGTTAAAAGGAGATTATTGTAATTCCAACCCAACAATTTCCAACAACAAACCCAACATTATATACTTAGGCCGTATATAAGAGAAAAACTAAGAATAGAGTCAGGAGGGGTTAATTCGAGAGAAAGAATACAAGAAACATTTCCTATTGGAAAGCCGTTTAATACAGAAAATTGATGCATTAAAAGTAAATAAATAACTTAATATACATAATCTTTCATGGCAAAGATCATTAAAAAGTACTTGATGTCTAACTCTGTAGAGTTAAAGTAACTTATGTAATTACTCAATATAAATTTTAATTGTATTCTTAATAACAAATAAACCCCTGTATAATGTTAAATGCGTTAACGATTTCGTCTTGTTGCAGATTGTGATGTAAAAGACAAACTCCAACTAAACGGCCCAGGTTCCAAAACCGCTGAACTCGGTAAGTGTATCATCATTATGAAATGTCATTAATAATTTGGAATTATACCTATATCTACCTACCTATAATAAACCCTCTTATTTTTCAGTAATTCATTCAACTAAAGTTCACTGAAGTATCGCAATTGAACAAAATTTCTCATTATTATAAACTGAAAGGATAATGGCGGTGCAGTTAATCTTATTGACAATTTTTACAGATTAAAATACTAATTTTATCATCATCACTTCTATTAAAAAATATCTGTCATCAATACAACATATACGTTCAAAAAAGAATTTTAATTCTACTATTCACATTTTGTATCATAAAGTAAAACATGATTTACTAAACACATACAAATAAATTATTGTATTTTTAAAGAGTTCAAAATATAAATATGATTACAAAGTTTGTATGGAGCCTTGGAAGCTTTTACACTTACAATTATTTCCTATTTTATCAGTAAACGTAAATGATAGCTGGACATACGTCTATATTATAATTATCTTATCACTTCATTAATGCACAGCCGAACATAGACATATATATAATATAAATGTTGATTGCGTAATTTAGTATAAGTAACATGCAAAGTTCAAATCCCAGAAAAGGGTTTGAAAATAACATATTTGCAGTTGAAATTTTCTTATAATGTATTTTTTTTTTTTTTTTTTTTTTTTGCTGTTTTATTCCTCGGACTATTGTCGGAGCCCTTGTTTGCTTTTAAAATAGTTGTTT
>DWLS01003448.1:0-15703 GCA_018246255.1 Pachliopta kotzebuea | reverse complement strand
GTTAGGCGAAGTGCATTTAATAAAAGTGTTTGTGAAGTTATTGTGGTTTAATTGAAGTCCTTCTGAGCGTTTTCACAAATATATACAGATATTATTAAACAGATGTGATTTATGTTAAATATTTGAAATAAACAGAGTATTAAATTTCATTTTAATAAAATTCTTTTATGTGTTATGGGTTAGGGCCTTCTTTACATTTTCCGTTGTCTTTCTTTTATGACATTCCATAATTTTTTTCTTTTTCCCTAATTTTGCTCTCTCATTCATACCTCATTTTATCTCCATTACCGTTCATTATATTTCTTATATCCACTTTCATGAATCGCCTCACGAATAAAATTCGCTGCACGTCTATATTTTACATAGCTTTCTTGTTGTTTTATTTCTATTTAGTTTTCTTCTTTATTTTTTTATACATATAATAAATTATATTAAACACATTGAAATATAATATCTTCTAAATTTCATTGAAAACTATCTAAAGTTTAAAATAAGGCACATTTTGCTAAAGACCGACGAAAGGAGAAATTTAGTGATAATTACCTACATTCTACCTTTTACTACTCCTTTTTATTCCTTGGGTACAGTTGTTACGTCATCAGAAACAAAATTCACAAGTATCCTGTTTTAACCGCGTTTAAATTGAGTAATGAAAACAAGTTCTATGTAAGAATTCTAACAAAATTTTTACAAGTTATATTTCCCATTGAAACCGCTTGCATCATACACGAGTAAAGTTATACGTTATTTTTATTTTCTTTACAAAAATAAAATTTCCAACCGCTTTATATGAAATAAGGCAATTCAGGTGTTTGTTGTATATTCCGCGTGGTGGAAAGCGAATAAAACTCCTCATTTTGTACTTCATACGTACGGTAGTGTACTTAGGAAAAGCTGAATGTGCCTTAACGGCTTTTATATATTGAAATGCAAAAAAAAATACTGTATCAGCTTTTGTAGTTACCGCCGCAGTTCCTATTTCTTCCGTTAAATAGTAATGTTTTTAACTTTACTGTGTTCCGGTTTGAAGGTTGCTATATGCTAGTGAAATTGCTGGGGTGATGAGACTTATCACTTTATGTCTAGGACGGCGAGCGCAATGTGGTGCTGTGTATACTATATTTTAACCAGCGCCACGTTTTTATAGGCAAGTTTATCACTTACTATTAAGTGAACGCCGTGCTCGTCTTGTCGATCCGACGAATAAAAAAAAATAGGTAACACCGCAGCTCCTTTTGCAGCCGACAAACAGTATTGTGAGAACATTACTGTGTTCCAGTTTGAAAGGCGCTGTAGGTAATAAAATTATTAAGGTAACGACACTTAAATTCTAATGGATTGAGGCGATGTCGCACTGTGGTGCTGTGTATATAATTTTAACCGGCTATTGACACGTGTAACACTTCTTATCAAATGAACGCGTTGTTCATATCGTCTCTTAGCAAACTAAGTAAAAAGACAGTGATAATTATATAAAAACGCGAGTATTTTATGCTGCTCTCAATAGTGTTGTGCGATGACTTTAATACGCCCTTACAGCTTATATTGAGTGAGACAGATAAAATAATGGTCTGTCGTTACAGACTATATTACAACGACATTATTCCCCTCTCTAAGCGAGAGAGGGAAGATTAATAGCGAAGTTGCATTAAAGTATTCGGAGACTTATAACTACAACACTTATAAACGAAGCGCTTTCATTTATCAGGGAGTGCAACATAAGCTTTTTATCAAATTAACTATAAATATCTTTTTTATACCCTTCTACCTAAATATCCCAAAAGATTGCAAGACTTGGCAATGGGCAGGACACATCGCTCGATGGACCGGCGGTCTATGGGCTAGTGAGGTCCTTGAGTGGCGAGCAGGTATCAGTAAGCGTAGTGTTGGCAGGTAGGCTTATGAACTGGTGAAGGTCGCAAGAAGCTGCTGGATGTAGACAGCGCAGGACCCTTTGGCTTGGAGATAATTGATGGAGGCCTTTGCCCAGCTGTGGGCGTTATCAGGCTCACAACATATATATTCTCTTACATGTTTTTGGATATTAATTCAGCAGTACAGTAAGTTTAACAAAGAGCACTTGACGATAGGTAGATAAAAAGCTTTTTTAAATAGCGTTTCCTTTCGTTGTGTCGGTTAGAGCCTATTTTTCTTATTTTAATGCCTTTCTTTCTTTTTAATTTTTTTTATTTCTCTCTACTTTCTCGTTTTCGTACTTCCTTTTATCTTTCGTTCTTTTCACTTTACAATTATTTTTCGCCTCTCAAACAAAACTCGCCTCACTTCCATAAATCAATATATTTTTTTTACTATTTCGTACAGTTCTATTACTCTTATTCTCATCAGGTAAAAGATCTTTACTCTCACCTTGCAGAAGAAAGCTTTAAGTCCCAGTAATGGGTTTCGTAGGAAGTGGTCGTAAATTAACAGTATAATGTTTTATATTTTGGAATATTATTTGATCTTACTGCTTACTGACCCTTTTTTATGAACTTAATTTTACCCTCTTCAGTCTAAATGAATAATATTGTTTTTTAATTACTATCGTACTAAAAGAATATCCGTTATAATATTAATGAAGATTGAACAGTTTTGTAATAAAAACTTTTTCTTTATAAGACCTTACTCTAGGCTTTTCTGTAAATTCTTTAAAGTTTCTTGGTTTAATAATACACAATGATGTTTACAGGACTACCATCACCGCTTCGTTGATTGTTTGTCTCCGTTCTTATTGTTGTGGCCATAAGCTTCTTCTAAGTCATCTTCATTACCTTCATTTTTGTTTTCGTCGCTATTGTAAGACATCCAATAGTTGACTACCAACAGTGTGTTTTTTATTATTGTCCTAGTAAGTACTTGCTATACATGGTTTTTCAGATGCACGATTTACTACTAAGAAATTTATAAGTGATAAATAAACTAGTATTATTTTTCGGTTAATTTATTTCCAAAATATAAATGTTAATAAAATTTTAGAATTTCATCAATATTTAATATTATCATGTTGCAATCTCGGATTTAATTAAGAGCCTTAAGTGCTTGCACTCGGATGTAGTTTCAGTATTTTCACTGAGACCAGAGAAGCAATTTAATTAATAATGAACATCCTACGTTTCAAGTAAACAAAATATCATCCGTTTCAGAATGAAAATGATTTTGCGCTTGCCTTTTAATTCAAAATATTATATTCTCTTCAATTTACAAAGTGCTTTTTAAAACTTACAAAAGAAAAGTGAGTTAAATATTTAATAAAAAGTAATTCCATAATGAACCAGGGCAATGCCGCAGGCGAGTCCTTCCGGTATAAACCTTTTCGTTTTGAACGAATTTTTTGTGAGGAAATTGGTAGGATCCTAAAGTTCCTCGGATGTAGCGATATTATCCCATAGCCAGTAACGACAAAGAAATTATCATTATCGTCATCAGTTTTGCCTTCGTCATCGTTATCATTATTATCATAATCGTCAATGTTATGGCCATCGTCATTGTCTTCAATAATATCTTGGGTTAGGAGCAGTAATCAACTTGTTCACCATTTTAAGGAATTGTATGGTTTGCACAGACATCTATGTAAACGTTTTGCAGGGTATCAGTTAGTACATAGTAAATTTACTATGCACATATAACATCCCGATGCTCTTGCGTCAGATTGATTTAATGCGATCATAAACAACCAATACACAAACGGTACAGCGTCAGTATTGTAAATTATTATGCGCAGTGATTACCATTACATTGATTCTATGATCACCGTCACGGTGATAATATTAAAATTTTTAATTGAAATAATAGTTTTATTCCAGTTTTATTAAAATAATACAATACATCAAAAATGTTTAAAAACTACCAAAATCATATCTCATGTATTCGAATGTTGTAACGAAAAAGAATCTTTTAAAAAAAAGCTGTTTTTAGAAGAATTTAATACGAAATCTCAGAATAAAACCATGCAATTTAAGCGTGTAAAGGACAAATGAATTAAAAAAACTTAGGTTGTTGTAATTAATGTAAGTTTGGGAAATACAAATATTAAATTTTTGTCGTATTGACGACTGCTGACACAATTTATTGTATGGAATTTCGATAACATTTATTGAATATCGTAGATTGATTTCTTTGATGTTTTGTCCGACAGGTTGTCAAATTGTGTATATATGTCATTGTCGACCCCTCTTCTTTCTAAAAAAAGTCCCGGAGGCGCTATTACAAGTTATTTAAGTCGGACGCTAAAGGAGACGAGTAAGGTTGTGATAAAGGAAAACACCTTTAGGAAATTGATATGTTCCTGGAACAATAACTTTCGTGAACATGTGACATCCACCAGCTCGCATTTGGATTCGTAGATTCTCTACTCCAATTAGTCTTAACGAAATATCAAGTAAAAATAGCAAAAAGGCCGATTTATTAATATTAAAATTAAAAAATATAAATTTATGTCTAAATTACAAATTAATTATGTTACACTATCCCAAATTAAGTATCTCAAAATATTATTGATTCATTTGTAGTCTATGACATTTTGTAATAGAGAGAAAAATGTCTTAATAATCTGTGAAGATCTGTGGCCAAAATTTGTATTACCCTATATAAAATCCAATATGTTATAAGCAAGGACTACCCAAGGGCGATGTTATATTAAATAGTCTTGTTAAAGGCATATCTGTGTGATTTATTGTTATTTTTATCAACATATAAAATATTAAAGTGATGTAATTTAAAAAATACAAAGCTAACCCTGCTTTATAAAAGTTCTTCAGTCATAGCTTACTATATTGAAATATGAATGACATTAAACTTCAATTTGTATTCAGTAAGACTTGCGATTGTAGAGGTATTTATATTCCTTATTTTTCCGCTTTTACTGCTGAATGATAAAATTTACTACAATTCTAATATGTTCCTTGCTGTTTCATTCGTTTGACACTGTTTATATATAATATATACATGTACTAAAGTAAAAAGAAAGTATAGTTTCAAATAAACCTCGTCTAGGCTTCTGTGATACAGAATGATTACAAAAATATTTTACTTTTAAGTTGTGGACTTAAAAGAATATAAAGCACAAAAAATAAGAAGTTCTAATCCAGAAAAACTTGTAGTATTTAACTTTTTATATCTAGGTGTTGCAGAAAGTTAAAATTCTTGTCAAGTAACTTTAAACTTTCATCTCTAGAGATTCCGTTAAGAGCAAAGTACGTGATAGTAATAAAAATATACGAAGTTAACTGCTATAGTCTATTTTAAACAATGGCAACTTTGGAAGTAGACTTAAATTTTCAATATTAACATATTCAAACATACTTCGAATCATGCAAATTACTACTTGTTAATGTTAAAAAAACATATTATAATTTCTCATAAATTACTGGTACCTAGTAAAAATATAACAATGAATTATACAATAGCAATATCGTTTAATATTAGAGGGAGAATATTTGAGTACATAAGTAATAGAACATTATCTTAACATGGCGAAGCTTAAGATTAAATAATAATTGTTTTAATAACAATTGTTTAAACGAATTGAAAAGCTACAACATTCTAGAAAAAGGCTTCCTAAATAAAGGAAAAGAGAAAAGAAGGAGGAAATAGAATAATATTTTATGATGCTATATAATATGATGGAGTGTAAGAGGGACAAAACAAAACTTCATGTTGATCAAGCCAACTTTACCTGCTTGTGGTGCAATCTAATCAATAAACAAGGCTTTGTCTTCAGCAGTCTAAATTAGGCTAGCATAGTAGAAGACAGCTCAAATCTCCCTATGAGTGGCCTATGTCCAGCAGTAGACGTCTATCGACTGACGATGATGGGAATTAACATATTATAACAATATAAACAATTTAGTGAAAAGTAACTCAAGTGTAAAGTGAATGATATGAAAAGGGATTGAACCTTGGGGATTGTGGGCTTAAATTGAAATCTTTCGAGAACGATATCTGATGTACGGAGCGTATTTAATTTCATGCTCCATCAATATACTATGTGATATTATACCTTTACGGGTTGAATACGGGTTTTTTTATATTCCATATTCATGTAAATAACTGATAGTAATAGTATGCTAAACGATTGTGGTCACTGTTTCGCATATCTTAATATCTTCATCAGACGATAAACGTTCACTGCTATACATAGGTCTCCCCCTAAATAGGAAGAATTTGGGCCATATCTCACCACGCTGGCTCAATGCGAGTTTGTGGGGAGGTAGAGCCACGTTTATTGAATAACAGGCTAAACCGCGAGCAGATGAGGATGGCTAGGGTCCCGTGAGTTGTTGTATAGGACTGCTTACACCCCGTAATTTAATATAAGAAAATAAAATTAGAAATATAGACTTGCAAGTAATGAAAATTTTCTTATTTCTTATTCAAATCTCGTCCATAAAAATATAGAGTGGAAATAGGGTGAGAATATAACTATTATAAATTTACATTCAGTGTGTTATAAACGTTGACTGAAGGATATCTCTTTTTAAATAGGCTTCAATCTTCACTGCTTTCATGACGTAGTAGGTTCTATTAATATTTAGACCAAGGTAGATTTTTACGTCCTTGATATATCTTGTCGGTATGTGAAATATAGATTTATCGCCTTATAACCAGATGTATGACGAATCATCATCTTTGTGCTGCAAACATCCCCAGTTTACGAGGAAAAAGTTCGGCTCGTCTTTCTTGATCAGAACAGGAAAGAAATTGGAAAGTTCCTGTTTACAAATAACGCGAATGTTTTTAACAAAAGAGTATATAGGAGGTTAATAGATTAGTACGTTTTACCACCACGGGGCTCATCATTAAACGATAGGAGTGATTGTAGCATTAACCTCTTTGGTATAAAATAAAGATCAAACGATAGCTCGCTATACAGAATCTTCACAAACAGTTTACTGTATCGATTAACCTGAGACTAAAAGTTAATTAACTTATTAAGGTATAAATCTATTACTCCTCATTAACTTGATTAATTTACTTAACGTTATTATATTTCAAACAATGCTTCTCGCAAAGCCGTCATTATTGGGGCCCGATCGCGCGCCCGGTGACGTCTAAACCCGTCTTAGCGCTAAGCAACCAGCTCGGGATCCGTCACGTACCGATAATTTAATAGAAACTTAGCTCGTTTATGAAACGCCGAGCTGAGAGCTGCGAACGATACGTGGTCTAGGAGCTTGCAAATGTTTGCACTTGTTTCGGAGATTTATAGGTGATACATATTTAAAAGATTTAGTAAGAAAACATGAGGTAAAATGTTATATAATCTCACGCGATCTTCGGATCTTAAATTACCGAGCAGCATCATCTTTTATTCACAATAAAGAGCCACGTGATGATAGGATAACACGTGTTTATGAGATTCCTGTGGTTAGGAAGTAGAACGCTGAAGAACAAATGTTCCGTGTGGCTCAAGATCGAAATAAATTCTCCAACCTGACGGCCGACCTCCAGTTTTGAAGAGGGACTTTAAGAATATATGGTTGCTATATCAAGTAATTTTTATTGAGATAATCCCTTTAATATATATATATATCTCCCACCCGCTTTTCAGAGCCTCGATATCTAAGGTACAAATTGTCGTAATGATCGCGGACATTCGGAAGAAGATGGTACCTTAGGAGTAAGAATCCTGTAAAGCGAAGTGTGGTAGGTTTTAAAAGAACAGACAGAATTTGGCTGAAGAATTTAAAAAAAAACATCAAAACGTACAATTAATTCACAAATAATCTAAATGGCTGTCGACGGATCCAGTAATATGAAAAACCGGAGAAAATTAGACGAAAACTATTATAGCTTAGTTCTTAAATACAATTTTTCAATTTGAGAAAGCAATTTAATTTTATACCTCATTGCGATGCTGCAGCAACATCGTTCAAGGTATATCATTTTAAACAATCAACGTCAGCGCTAATTTGAATTGTAAACTTGATCTTTTTTTATACATTTTAGACATATTTTTGCTAGGGAATTGTTTTGTTTATACATGTACTTACCTGTAATTGCTTTGTTACATTATATTTTTTATATCTTATAAGTATCTTGTTATTATATTAATGTAAACAGGCGTTGGTAAATCAAACTAATAAAAATATATAACTTTATACGTATAATACGTGATCTATAAAAGTAATATCTCAAATCAAAAGTATGTAGTACATTAATTTTATTTCTTTATTTAAAAAAACGGTTGCCAAAACGTTGTAAAGGGCAGACTTAAAAACTTAATGCCTAGAGGCATTCTCTACCAGTCAACCCCGAGAAGGTGTTAAGAAGAGAGAGCGAAATGAATTTCGATTAGTAAAGTGTAGTAATGTTTATTTTAACGAAAATTTATTACAATAAACATACATACATATTACATACAAATGTGTAATAAAGACTATAGATATTTTAACAATAAAGAAGGATAACAAACGAATGGTTTATGTAAGCAAGCTTTTAAGACAGTTGATAAACTATTTACTACAATAGGAACAACACGTGCATTGAACTAAAAGTGTTCATGAATGTATAATAATATATAAAAAATTATAAAATGTACATATATTGTACAATGTTATATATATAATAATACATACTTGAACACTTTCAGTTCATGTATTTGTGGTCCTTGTTGTTGTAAATAGTTTATTAACAGTCTTTTAAAAGTTTGCTTACATAAACCATTCGTTTGTTATCCTTCATTATTGTTAAAGTACCTGTAGTCTTATGAGTACATGAACCATTATATTACCAAATTTTCTATATATCGCTAATATTGACTAGCGAATATCTTTGAACTCAAAAGCATTTGAATAGGGGGAAGGTTTATGAATGTATTTATAAAGAGCGTTTGTGTATAACATATCAAAGAGTTCGCTTCTATTTATATTCCTTCTTAACCTTAAAAGCAAACATATTAAGTGAAGGTAGAAGAAAAATATTACTTTTTAAAATGTATACTGTTTACAGATGTATCTGACTGTTGTATGAGATCCAGGGGCATGACAGAATGTTGGATCGAGACCATAGACGCTTTCCAATTTCTAGATTGAAGCCAGGACCTTCCAAAGATTTTACGAAGGAACCAGTCAATATTTGTTGTGCTCTTCTGCTACCTGTACTCTGCAATGAAGGTCCATCCATATTTTTTTTTAATTCAGAGATTATTTCAAAAGTTTACTACACTAGGTCTTACGTTAGTCTTTCTTAATAGTCTGACTAAAGAACCTAAATCATTGATTTAAATTTTATAAAAATAGATAGCATAAGAATTAAATTTAAGATTAGAGTATACAACGTTAGTAGATTAGAGATAAGTAAAAGAAAAACTAAGAATAATAGTAAACCTACTACAAGTATAAAGTAGTGACAGCCTTGTGGTTTGTACGCCGGCTTTCCACCCCGAAATGACCGGGTTCAAATCCGGGCTTGCATCAATGAATTTTTCAGTTCATGTGCAGTTAGTACAACATCAACTTATATAAAGTGCTTTAAGCCTTGTATCAAATCGTATGGATATAAATCATAAAAAAAACAAGTGTAAGAAGAAACCAGAATATAAGTATATGTAGCTTAAGAGATTCAATAATTAGATATACACCTGTATGTTAGGATCCTTATAAAAGTATTAAGGAAGAGATATATATAAAAAAAAAGTTAAACCGAAGAGCTTTTACACAACGTTATCACGTTTTATTCGCTTAGTAAATGTCACGGTATTTAAAATTGAATTTTAGGATTTATACGTGAGTAGATTTGAAAAATAAAACGTCTGTGTAAAGGATGAAACGAAGTTATTAAGTCTAAACTTGTGCACTAGACTAGGGGTCGGCAACCTTTTAAGCCGGAAGGTTCAAAAATTACAATTCACAAAATATCATAGTTTTTAAACAGCCGCAATTTGTCTTCTCGCCAATCAAATTTTTTTTAAATGTTTGTATCTATTCATTAAAAAAACTATATTTATTATACATAAGTACTGTTTTCTATAAAAAATTTTGTGATTGATCCTCGTTAATGGATTCAGAATGATTTTTTTTTAAAAAATATTATTGCGTATGGAACTAAAGGGCCGCAGGTTCACATTCAAAGAGCCGCGGTTTGCCAACTCCTGCTCTAGACGATATATTAACTGTAAGTAAAATAGTTCCTCTGCCTATAGCAATGATATGTTCGTTGAGATATTTACACAAATGCACTTATGTAGTGGTATGTAAGGGATCCCACACAACAACTTGTTGGACCTAAACCAACCTCACCTGCTCCTGGTAAACCTTGCTAATCGAGTAACGAGGCTCTTGCTCCTCACTAACCGGTCTTGAACCAGCGTTGTAACAGATGGCGCAAATCTCTTCATTATTGTGGGCTTATGTTCAGCAGACCATCAGTCTATCGGCTGATGTTGGTAATGATGATGATTTACGTAATATGTTTCCTTACTCCAGTAATTTAAGTTAATATCAAATATATATACTTATAGTAATATATACCGGTTCTTGCTTATTAATCTCACTTTTTGCCTTTTGTACTATAAACCTTAAATCTATCTATTTTTTTCTTCATTAAGTATCTCAATATATATCAATATCAAAAAGTTTCTCAATTCTTTCTACCTACATCAACATCTCACCTCCCCAAAGGTTGGCTGGTGGAGAATGCCTGCTGGAATTAAGCCCGCCTTTTGTAATATCTAAGTTAAGGATTATACAATAAAGAGAATAAAAAAAATACATATATTTGTTAAGGATCTTTTTGCGTGATTACTGCACGGATCACACTTTACACGCGACCGTACCACTGGCGGTGGCTGAAAATCAGTACACCTACACCAGGTGAAAAACACACTGAGCCATGACCATTTGTACCATTGCAGCCAACATATACCCGTGCCTAGACTGTGCACGGAATTGTAATTTTATGTTCCACCTTTCTTTTATGTTTGTTTTATTTTTTGTGTGTGTGTTCTGTTATGTTAAATACTGTATATTATTATCAAAATTTTATTTATCAAGCTCTCTGTAAAATCATTTATGTGTAATGTAATATTAATCATTTATGTGTGTAAAATCATTTATGTCCAGTTTTTTCTAATTTTGGTTTAGAAGTTAATACGATTTATCCCATACTTAGCAAAATTGATCAATAGTATTATAACTCACACAACTTAAAGTGAATTTAAAAATCCATTAACTTGAACGTTAAAGTATTCAAAATCAGTTTGTTCATTGAATAATGAATTCAAATGTATCGTAAAGCGCGGTTCATTTAACGCGATGAGTGAAGAAAACTGTAGATCTTTATTAAAAAAACATTTTTCAATGAATTATATCTACTAGGGGTCTCAGGGAACGAAGAGTTTTACACGCGGTAAAAATTTTTTACGGAGTTTTAGGTGATTTAGGTAACTCGAGTTATGTTGTGCGATAGAGTGAAAGGCTTTTTAAATAACACAAACTAGGGACTAATGTCCCGTATGAATGTGCAGAGAGAACTAACTTTTATTTTACTAAGTACCACATAAAAACATACGAGATATATATTTCTAAATAAGAACTCCTTGTTAACCTACCAACTTTTATGTTAGCCATTTTTGTAACAGTACAATATTTCCCTAACGGAGATTGCGAGCATCCAGGTGATGTTGTCTTTTGTGTTACATAAATTAGAAGCTAAAAAACTTTGTGGGTTAATTACTGCACCTCAGTCCAACCTTGAAAGGCTCATATTTTCTAAATAAAAATTCTTTTTATACATATTCATTATAGATATTCATGTGATTTTATATATAAAAATTCAACATATGCTAAATGTTATGATAACTACTACCACAATTAAGGGTTATAAATCAATTTATACATTTTAGGTTGCAACATTACTATAATCTCTCCTCTTCGTGCCTCAATATCTTTACTTCTCAAAATGCTAACACATTCTTCGAAATGGTACATTGATTCTTTTACGGTAAAAGCAGTAAAACTCTGGAATTCTCTTTCTCATGATATCCACGCCTGTCCCTCCTTATCTATTTTTAAGAAGAGAGTTAAAAACTTTTATCTTCACCTCTAGTTACATATTTTATTTTTACCACTATGTATCATCATCATCTCAGCCTATTGTAGCCTATTGTATTGTACCACTATGTATACTTGCTATATATGTTCCTTATACGTTACTATTACTAGTACACGGTACACCTACACAAATAATTAAAATAGTATATCCTTCCTATTTGGGTATGCTGGAAGAGAACTCTTCTTAGGGTTAAGCTGGCCTTTGTGACACTATGTTTGTTACTTTTATTAAATAGTGTTGTTTTTTATATATACGTGTAAGTGTGTATAAATAAATCGATAAATAAATAACAACGATATCTAGTGAAATTTAATGAGCGTAACCTAATCTAACTTAACTGTGCAGATACTGAATTAGAAGCTGTATTTCTACTAATACACTAACTAATACTGATGACGCTGAGTTGGAAACAGTCACAGATTGAAGTAGTGGCAGATTGAACTTGACACTGTCGTGTTCGAGGTAGTTTTTTTTCCTTCCCACACATGGCCTGTTTATATGAATGTCCCCACTCCCAGTTACAGGTCTCAAGAGACTTTGCAGACTATCTTTTGCTAACCTAAGATTACGCTATGGCATCACGCCATACCGACTTTTACTAAAACTGTGGACTAAGATCAAAACGCATCTCTATGGTATGTCGTGGTACAGAATCTATGACTTTATATTATATTCAGATATATTAATAATTAATTCAAAGTGTAATATAAAAAGAAAATTTTATATAACCCTATAAAAGAAAATTTATACGAGCGAATAATTAGAAACCTTCTTTAGACAAGATAAAAGGTAAAAGAAATTTCAAAGAGGACTGACTTTCTTGTGTAGAGTTTTAATACATAAAGACACCGCTTCATTAGTTGGATACTAATTAATTAACAACGGTAGTTGACAAAGGAAAATAAGCTTTTATTTTATATAAAGAAGCGATGAGATGAGCGAGACGTTCACCTGATAGTAAGTGATACGTACGTCCATAACAACTTCACGCTACATTCATAGTACTACGCGCGTTGCGCTCGTCTCATTGAGACGAAAAGTATTATGTATCGTTACCCTAGTAATTTCACTAGCAGCACCTCTCGAACCAGAATATAGTGATGTTTGCACAATACTGTTTGTCGGCTGCAAAGGAGCTGGTTACAGCAGATGGTACCTAGACAGTCTGCGACAACAGAAACCTATCACCAATAACTTTTAAGTAATATTTTATTACATAGTTATTTGAACAAACTTAATTTTTTTATGGAAAAGACTTAGGGTATAGAATCCATGCACCAAAGGTTTATCTATCACAAATTGGTTCTATACTATCATTGATATATTTACTTTACCACGATAATAATATGCTGTTTCTCTCCTCTCTTCGTTGTGTCTAAAAAAACTTTATTTCTTAGCTCAAAATATGCAAAACTTTATAAATTTTACCTGAGGCAGTAAAACTTACTGTCTGTCTGTAGTCATATTAGGCAGAGAACTAAAAGTTTCGATGTGAGATTATACAAGAATTAAATTTAAATTGTGACTTGAGTAAACCTATTTCAAGGTTTCGCTGGAATAAGTTACTTATGACTTTATATCTTTAATGTTTTCAAACCTATATGTGAATGATAATGATATTGATATTAAAACATGTTTTTTATTTAATGAAAAAAGATAACACTGTAATGTTTTCACTTTAACTTTAACTGAAACTAATCCTGTACAAACAGACGTATTGGCTGATAAATGTACCATCTCGATGAAATTTTATTTGCAGAAAAAAAATAATGTATTCAACGATATTCAGAAAACTTTTCACGAATATTCCAAGGTGATTTAATTCCCAAATAATCCCCGAAGTCGTTCCAAAAGTCTGTAATTTCATTCTAACTTTTGAATGCCCAATGAGACGATTATGTTTCAAGAACTTGAAAAGTTTCAGGGCGAAAATTTTAAATGTTACTTCATACATCAAAAAATAAGTTAACCGAATAATTTTTGCTTCTTTAAAACTAAATACTATATTATCTATAGCTTTGATAGTATTTGCTGGATAAAACTAAATTACCCTGCTGATGAAGAACCGAAGGGTAAAAGAATCACATTATAATTCAAATTTTAGTATATATGTACTAATGAACTTAAACACGAGTTTAATGTCTAGATCTAGACTTTTGATGGTAATAATGTGGCGCTAGTAATAATTAGTGTACAGAATAATTACTCAGCATCATTTGGCGATCGTCGCTTTAAAACAAAATCTCATCACATCATTACTGGTGATAGGTCTCTGTTACCGGAGACCGTCTAGGTAGGTGCCATAGTTGCCCCTATTGCTGTCGACAAATAGTACTATGCAGATATTACTGTGCTCCGATTTAATGAGTAGTAAGCTAGTGAAATTACTGGGGTGACGAGACTTAACACCCGTTGTCTTAAGGCAATGAGCTCAATGTGGTGCTGTGTATACCATCTTATCAGTGCCACGTTATTATGAGCAGGCGTAACACTAACCATCAGGTGAACGCCTTGTTCGTCTCGTTACCTAATTGCATAAAAAAATATTCAGTGATCTTTAAAACAGGATAACTGCATTAGCGACAATAATACCTACCTCAATGATGCCTTTGACTTTTTACTGCAAAGGTTATTCATCAGTAAATTTTTACTAGTAAACTATATTTTTGGTATATTACTGATCAGTTTATATTCGCAGTGGTCTAGTAATTGAAACGTGTATTGCGTTGTACCCTCTCAGTCCTACTGGTTTCATAGACAAAATGAAATTACGGACTAGGGAGTGCTTTTGTGTTTGCTTATATCGTTGTCCTGAATATTCGGCTTTGTACACTCGTGTTTGAGTGACATAATAGCGTCGAGATTACGTTACACGCACTACTCTTTCAACTGTTCGTATATCTCTATGAATCTTTCCGATTTTTTGTAGAGAGGGTGTTATCATGGTATTGCGTCATGAAAGTCTTCTGTGATGTATGTTGTTATGAAAGAAGGTTTTTGTTGTTGCTCTGTTGTCTATGTACGACTACATAACACAATGATCTACCGTCAAAGCATAAACGACATTAGAATAAGAGCCCAGGGAAATAAAGCACAGCAACTTGTTCTGCGAAAATGAAATCTAGTTTGCTAGGGCTGACCAAAGGTATTTTAAGGCCGTATTAGGATAAAAATATTTGAAGATCCTGAACAGGAGGTTTGTACGATTACATTAAAAAGCCGACTTAAATGTAGTTAATTTTTTTATCTGTGATGTACTGAAAATTTTAATATAAACTCATTTTAAATAACAAGGAGGGAGCTTATGAACTTCTCCTACCAATACTACTCGCATACGTTGATAGTTACTTTACTGTAGTGTAGTTGTGTGGGCAGTTAGTTTACTGCCGCATATGGCAGTATGTTGGTAGATTGGTAATATAAGGATTGTTGCCTGGCAAGTTTTAAAAAGCTTATTAATTTCTTTAGACCACCACACGTGACCCTAAAATCGTTTCTTTAATAATTTTATAAAGCAAACAGTCATGATCTTTTTATTGAACAATAGTAAATAATTATATGTAAAATATATATCAAATCTCTTATAATATTGTGTATAACATTGTTTTTATCGTAGTGTACTTTTATTAGATTTTAATTACTTTTATTTAAA
>DWLS01003447.1:0-15705 GCA_018246255.1 Pachliopta kotzebuea | reverse complement strand
GTTATACAGCACCACATTGCGCGCGTCAACTTAAAACATAAGCTATTGAGTCTCGCTATCCTAGTAATTTCACTAGCATACAGCACCCTCCAAACCGGAGCACAGCAATGTTTGCGTATTACTATTTATATAGAAGTAGGAGCTGCGATTGTAATCTACTTAGACGGTCTACCTCCACAATTATAGGGGTAACGAGACTTAACACCTTACGTCTCAAGTGCTGTGTTATTTTAACTAACGGCACGTTAATGAGGAAATTATGAGTTTAAAGTTCTCTGTTGACAACTGTTTAAAGTTGTAAGATCTGAAGCCGGCTGGCGGGTGGTTTTACTTCACCACGTAAACCAGTACCCCTGCTGGGGCCCTGTAAATTCCAATAACGCCGTTTTCCATCAAATCCCACGGCTTCAGATTTCGGCATGACATATCTTATCGCGGCCCCGTCGCTTCGTATCGCCGGCGAAATTACGCTTGTTTTATGACTCTGATTTGCCGGCGGCAGCCACAAAGCCCATATCACCATTTATCACACATCGACAGTTTAAACGCTCGCCCCGTGTTATGATGGTTGTAATTTATCGAACACAAATTTCGATATCGGCGATAAGGTAGCGTTAGTAGAAGTATCCACCAGTTATTTATTAACAACACTGCGGATCACGTATGAGATGTTTATAATGTCACAAATCGATAACATGCCTAACGTTAATATTTTTGGGTATACAGATTTTTTTACTCGACAACACACCGAGACTAATAAGGCGTTCACCTGATATTAAGTGATACACTTGCACATAACAAATGTACACAGCACTACATGACGTCTTCGTACCTTAAATGTTAAGTCTCATTACCCCAGTAATAGTATATAGCAACCTTCAAACTGGAACACAGTAATGTTTGTACACTTCTATTTGGCGTTAGAATCAGGAACTGTGATAGTAGCTACCAATACTTATATAAGTTTAGTTACAGTTATATAGGAGGAAGTTCCTATGTGTTACGTCTCTAAGTAGATTTAGAATTAATAGTGTTTAAAATCATGGTCCTTAAGTCATCAAAGAAGTGGCTAAGGGCTTTCTGTTTTTGCGGTTGTCGATGATTAATTTAAATCGGTGTTGAGTACAGGGTCTTCTGACCATCTTTGAACATAATCATATCATCTCAAGCATTATTTAATATTTTTTAGTCGAATCTAAAAGCAATATATTATCTAAACTAAAAGTAAACAAACGTAAGTAAGAAAAGTAAAACCTCGAAACCCTTACTCTCAGATCAGAACTTCAACTTATTTCATAACGTGAACATGGTGAACATTTTTGTGGATCAAATTGGTTGAACTTAATTGTTCAAATACAATTTAGATTTACCTAATCGTGTTTTAATATAATGAAATCATTTAATGATATAGTAATTTTTGGTTTCTAAAGAACATTGTTTAAAAACAATATAGCTCCGTCCGAACACTATACTTTGCGTTCACTATTAACTAACATTAGATTAATACAGGTTTATAATTTGAAAAATATATTTATGTTGTACAAATATAGTAATATAGTATATAATCATACTATTTCTGCAGACTATACATTGCCCTCGTCTCTACACGTTGTAAATCCGATTTGGACATGTGTACCCTTGTAAGCAAACATTTAGTATACATGATAAAGTTTTGTAAGCCGTGTGTTTGAAATGTATGGATTGTCGGAAAGGAGACATCATGTATGTGAACAGTAAAATAAAAACAAACCTTTCCATGAACTCATGTAATATTTTAGTTCTTTAGTCGATTAATTTTAATTATTTGATAATATTAAAAGCAAACTACCTTAAGAACAAAATTTTAATTCGCATTATACATCAAAAAGAAAATTGAGGTTTATTGTTATATATATGTATACAAATAGCCTTAACAGCATAGCAAGAATACAAATTAAAAAATCTTTCAAAAGAATATCATTGTACTTGCGATGGTAATTATCACACAGAAATTAGGTATTTGATAGACAATCGATCATTGAGAAATATGTAAATACCGCGACATCGATATATCGAAAACCGATGATAAGAATGAAGATTATAAACTTAATTATTTCAAAAGACTTTCTTATAAATGTTACCTTCTGTATTGTTTGAAAAGTAATAAACGGTAAATAATTTTATCAACAAACACGGCATTGTTATCAGACATTCATTCATCATGTAACGTTACTGTTCCGGCTAGATTCATTCATAGATACAAACGCGTAACGGTAGCCGACCAAGACTAAGGTGACTACAATGCTCGATCAATCAAAGGGTAACATTCGTGATCGCAAAGTTTGACCATAAATATTTGCGAAGTTGAAACGCTGGCACGATATCGCCCTCTGGCCCCGTGTTTACCCTATTATTCACATCTTTGTTTGGTCAAGTCCAGCCAGGCCACATTGTAAACTTGCTGTTCCAACTTCGCGTGACAACGCTCCTGTAGCATGGTGCTATTCAGTATTGTTGGCCCCCACAGCGTCGTTTATATCGTCGGTTTACAGTACTTTTTACAGCTTTATATTGCATACGTATCTACAAATTCCAGCTTATGATAAACAGATAATATGGAGAATCAAAATTGAAGTCAGAGTTGTCATTATGACTTGCTATTAACTGTACACTTACCATGAAATACGTGAACTCAAATAATTCTTCTTCTTACCATAGTCTCCTGTTTGTAAAAGTTTGCGACCACTACCTTAGAAGCTTATGTAACTTAATTAAACATTAGATATGAAATTCTCTTACTACTTGTATATTTACCTTCTACATTAAACTCTTTCTGATATATATATATATATTATCTGATATATATTACTGTTATTCGGCTGCGGTGGAACTTATCTAGTCAGTCTCCGGCACAAGAGACTTACCAACAGTAGAAAAGATTATATTCTACGCTACTCTTCTTAACAAGTTAATTTTAGCAATCTCAACCAAGTTAAGTACGTCTCCGTTAAGTACATCTTAAAGTAAAGCTTAAACCACCTTAAAAAGATGAATACTCAAGGGTGATACCTCGTAAACTTAACCATAATCAAATCTAGGCACACGTTAAAGCAATTATCAAAGCAGAATTTAATCTCAAAGGTACCGCGGGTGACGTTTCGTCAATGTCTACAACACGGCAAACTTTTGATGTTGTCACTAAAAACATTTTTGTGTTTGACAATTTCGACTTTACCACTTACTAGTAAAGGTGGAAGGCGTTGAATTTATATTTCTGTGACGGTAAACTTAAATCGTGTTGCGACACAAACACGAAGCGTGCTATTGTTTCAGCAAATAATTCGTGGAAACATTGAGGAGAGAAATCGGGACGCGCACACAAGAGCGTCGCCGGGGATTGTTTAGAAACAACGCCCTTGTCTATGGCAAACGTGATGGAGGCAGATAAGACGCGAAAACTTCTACTATCAATGTTTAGTTTTATTTACAAAGCCTTGAAATAAATACCTTTAAAACCTTATTAACCTTACCATCAAAATTCCTAAACATCACTTCCTCTCTACTTAATTAACTTTAAGGTTATCTTCCATTTATTAATACTGATATAACAATACGATGTATAACTTGTTTAATAGAAATCATCATCATCAGCCAATAAACGCCCACTGCTGCACATAGACCTCCTATAAAGATCAATGATAATGATGATGGTAAATGTAGATGTCCCCACTAAGTGGACCGACGATCTGGTCAGGGTCTCGGGAATCCACTGGATGCAGACAGCATCGGAATGGAGATCTTTGGAGGATATGTCCAGAAGCGAGCGTTTATCAGATGATGATGATGATGAAATGTAGATTTTTAAAATTAGTATTCAAATTCACAAGAGAGAGAGAGTACGTAAATAATGTATTAGACTACATTACTAGTGGCATATCTAATCTGCTTTAGAGATTGGTTATGTACTACAGCACCTGTTCCTGTACATAAATAGTGTTGTAGTTAGTGGAATTACTGAGGTAACGAGACAATCATAGACTTTGTGTGCGGTAAATATGGCCAGGTGTAAACAGAAATTGTGTGACGTGGTGACATTGTCCACGATCTGGGACGAGGCGTGGTCTCCGTAATCCGCGCACACTGACGGATTTTGAGTACGATAAAACTCGAAATCCTTCTGATCTAGCCGCAGTAAGCCCTGATTTATCATACTTATCTAAGAAATGTTCTGTCAGAAATAAGACTTCACGTCTGAGAGGGATGTGACGTAAAATTATCATCGCGTCCTGCAACGTGAACGTTATCAACGTGTATATATATATAGTTTTGTATTGTGATCTTTATTATGGTAATAATAGAGTAACGCGTCTTTTATCTACATAGAGTTAGATAAAGGTTTTATTGAAAAAATGCTTCTCACTGACCTGATAACTACTCGTCATACACTTGACAGGCGTGTGGCAAAAGATTGCTTATTTTTATACAAAGGAAAGGATCAAGGTGAACTGATCATGTGTCATTAGTAACAAGTTTCCAATTAAAATGTATTTAGGCATTAGATCACACATCCATCATCGAGCTCATTACATTGTCTCCAAATGAATCCTTCATCATCAACCGATAGACGTCAACAGCTGAACATAGACCATCTCTCACCACGCTTGCCCAAAGCAGGTTGGTGGGAAGCCAGAGCCTCGTTTCTTGAATAGCAGGGTGTACCACGAGCAGATGAGGCTGGCTTGGGTCCCGTGAATGTGTGGGACCCCGTACACTAATTACATGAATCTTTACAAATTGATATGTTCACATTACTGCATACAGCATTACTATTCTTTAGCCAATTGACAGTCATAAATCTATTGAACTCTTTTTTTAATGATGCTTACTTAGTCGTTTTTGTAAACACCAACTAAATTACCTTAACTATAGTTAGTTTTAGGTTAAATAGACTTTATTTAGTAGTTACGCTTTGTTAAGTTTTTTTAGTGTGACCACATTTTGAAGTTTCATAATACCATTTCCTCGTAGTTTCAGTGGCGGCTTTTATATAGTGAATGGTCCTCAGCTACCGACGAATATTATCGATGAGGAATAAATAAAGGACGTCACTTCCTAAGCAGAATAAAATGTGACCATAAAGATAAAACCCAACAAAAAAAAAATTACAATTAATTAAAACTTATCGATAGATAAGCATAGCATTCCTTATCCCTTCAAAATACAACTCTGATTAGTTTAATGCACAGTACAAACGGATTACTAATCTAGTTTGATCGTCGGGTACGATTTGTGATAAAAATAACCTGAAAATGAAAATTTTGTATGTAATGGGGCTGGTGGGGGGAAGGAGGCAGCGCAGCCACCAATCCGCGATCCGGGATCACTGTTTGCGTACGCTGAATCGCGGAATTAATTTGGACACGTTGTCGTCATTTACAATCCTAGATTTAGGTAATCCATGCCGATAAATGGGATTACAACATTATTACGGACGATAAAATGTACAATAAAACGAATGATAACATTTGATTTATACTTACCATATTATTATTCGTTTCCTTTCTTACAAGTCACCTTTGTAATTGAATCAAACTTACCAAAACACTGTCTTATTATATTAATATTAATAATTAAAAAGTAAATTTTGGTTTGAATCGTCATAACATAATATTTATTTATACTTAAAGTACACAGATTGGATCTAATGCTGTAATAGCTTTCTCTGCCAGTCACTCTTTACAGAAAGTAGTAGATATTATAGACAGATGCAAGAGTAGCAACTGATGAAACATTAAATATGTAGAATTATGATTAATTAATAATAAATGTTGTAGGAAATATATATACACACAATACACATGTACAATACACACAGCATATATAAATACACATCCGGGAATAATAGAGAGACGGACTACCGTTTTTTTTGCATTTCAAATTAGAAATCTATATATACATACTTTTTTTAAATGTTCTCTATGAAAAAAATTGCTGTATATGTTAAAAAAATTGAAAATTTACATTACAGACATATAATATTGAAATGATGTTGTTTATTATAGATTCATTTTCATTATATCTTTTTTTTTATTTATTTAATACAATATGTTGTTATATATTTCATAATCATTCGGTCTTTAGTTTAATCTCGTAACCTAACTCGAGATATCTCTATATCACCTAAGCTAGACTGTAACAATGCTGAAAGCAACGTCGACCTTTATACGATGTGTATAAATATATAAATAAATTAATAAAATTATAACTTAAATTACAACTTTACGGTGATAGACTTTTGAGCTGTATACCGTCTTAGTAGAAATGGAAAGAGTTTGAATAATTGAATACTGCATTGGGTTAAAATCTATATCTAACACCAAAGTAAGAGTATAAACATTACTATATTCCAGTTCAAAAGACGTTATAGCTAGTAAAGTTACTGGGCTGCGACATATATCTTCTTCGTTATCCAAAGCGACACACTTACTAGTACTACATTGTGATAAGCATATACAACCATACATAAATACATCTCTTGTTGCCTCGTTGAGTAAAAAAAGAGAGTTATTCTCTGTATAACAAATCGCTAGGAGCTTTATTATAAACCGAATGACTATTTAGTCGCCGCATATAGTCACTCGTGCCCCAATCTATGGGTTTATTAAAATGGGTATTTGTCACGGTCCCCATATAACTTGGAATATGATTAAATACTTCATTGGCTCCTCTAATCTTGATTAACGATTAAAGCGTGACTTTTCATATTTTCTCTGATATAATGTCGATTATTATGGGATGTAAAGGGTCTCACAGAACAGCTTACCAACCCATGCCAAACTCAACTGCTGGTGGTGCATCCTGCTAATCAACAAACGAGGCTGTAGCTGCCCACCAACCTGCATTGGATCAGCAAAGTGGATATCAGAGGGGCCTGTACCCAATAGTGAAAGTCTGAGCAGTCAGCTGATGATATCGAATATGGAATAGTATTAATCAGATGGTTATTGCTCTAACGCATTTGAAATATCTAAGATTTAATATATCAACGTTTCATCATCATCATCATTTCAACCCATGGACGTTTACTTAAAGACAGTCACTATTCAATGGTTATAGGAGAGATGTTAATGATATGTTTGTGGTATTATTTTGATTACATTGTTAACTGCCTCCGTATCTCCTCATAATTAAATTTCTGGTCTTCAGTAGCCCTCTTGATAACACTGTTTTTATTTAACTCTGCCTGTCAGACACCACCTTTATAATTTTTTGATATAACAGCATTGCTGTGTTCAGGTTGACAACACATAAGAGCCGGAGCATTTAGCAAACGCTTTTTGACGATTCGAGCAAGGCGTTCCTCCTGATTGTAAGTGATACGCTTGCCCATAACAAGGCACTGGTTAAAATGATATATAACACCACATTGCGTTCGCTTTGAGATGTAAGGTGTAAGTCTCATTACCCCATTCATTTCATTAGCTACAGCATCGTTCAAACCGAAACAACGTTCACACATTACTATTTGGCAGTAGAAATAGGAGTTACGGTGGTACCTACCTAGACGGTCTCCAGCAACAGAGACCTACCAAATATAATAGACTAGTGACGGAAGTGTGAGAAGCGATACTCTTCAAAAAAGAGTGAATAGGCATTTGCTAGGTTAATGCGCTTTACCAACATAGACCACATCTTTACTCAAGACCAGGTGGGATCGTAGTCAAGCATTAACCTGTACCTCTGTAAAAAAAGTGTAAGAATAAAGGAAAAGAAAAGAAAGAGTAAAATAATAAAGACTTTGAAATTCACTGTCTCACTTTGCGGGGAAACAATAAAGAAAAAAGAAAGAAAAAGTAGAGATCTACCTCATTGTCACATAACACAACTTGTAAATAAGCTTAGGCCTATAGTAAAAGCAAAAAAAGTTTCTTTTCACTTATTTTATTAACGTAATTCTCTTCTATCGATATAGATAACAAATGCAAATTGCATTTCCGGCGGAAGCACCGACACCGCAAACGTTTGCTTTTTAATTTGTTAAAAGCACTCGGGGCAAAAGTAACAATCTGAATGCATAGCGAGCGCAATTTGCGTAACGCCGCTCCTTTTATAATTAAAATTGCATTAGCCTCCGCAAACTGGCTCGCTCCAATGATGGTAATGCGCCGCCCTGATGGAGAACTGCATGGCCATCCAACTTCCTAATGGACCGAGCATCATCTACTTTATCGGACAGACGTCTGATGTTTACATATACAACGCAAACATCGCGTGTTACTATTTTATGAGCAGTGCTAGTGCTAGCGACCGATGAGGCAGTAAGGTCATGTAGTGATCTCCAGTTATGTTTTTTTTGTCACAATCATTCCTATTCGTGTTGAAGATAAGAGTCTTTCCTTTCTTTTGTTTTGTCTTTCTCATGTTTATCTTTTTCTCTTAATTTTCCCTAACTTTGTTTCGTCTATTATACCTCATATTTTCTATCATTCCTTTCCTTTACATAGATGCTTCTACATCTTCCTTCGTACATCGCCTCGCAGACTCACTGCGCATCTATATTTTATATCATTTTCCTTTTACTTTTCTCCACTTATTTTCATACATATTGGTCATTATTTCTCTGATTTATTTCTGAACACATTATTTCGGTTACGTCTTGTTTTTTATATAGGACTTTCGTCTATATCTTATTAATTGCTTTCTCCAATATTTTTATGCAATATTTTATAATTATGTAGCGACTTTCGTCTAGTGCTCTCCATTTGATGGTTCGAAGACCTGATGAAGGTCGAAAACCACTGGATCTACAACACACGACAGAAAGTTGTGGAGATTTATACCTTCCTAGACGGTCTCCAGCAACAGAGATCTACCAGCAATAAAGATCAAGATCAATTCATTATGTTTAAAGTATTAATCAAAATTGATTTGCTCTCCTCCGTAGATCTGATATAATCTGTAATTAGAGTACAAAACATACAATAGAAAGCAATAATGTCAGTCTTTAAATTACACTCCATTGCTACGAATAGGGTTACTATTCAATATTTTGCAATGGCTTGAATTCGAGCATACTGTCGGGGCGGGACAATGGGTCTAAATAACCATTAATATGTAATAAATACTATGGGGTAATAAAACTGTGTCATGAAGGGAACAAATAAACAAGTGCGGAGGCGACGGACCCCGTTCACAATGGAGCCACGAAAACGGAAACTATTCGTACTTGTTTACTTCGCTACCGCGTCCGCTTCCGCTCTTTATATGATGGCTAAGTTACCTAAGTCAACTTACTTTCATATAGTAAAACGTGTTCGCTGTGAACTGTGGTTGTCATAACTAAGTAGAGGAAACACAGCGATGCGGTTACAGCGGAAGATTTACAATATGAGAACTAAGTTACAAAGCAAGTTATAAGCTACTATATATACTCTCTCGTGAAAGCGCTGACGCGTCTTATGTAATATATATATATCTCATCTGATGCTGGCCACGTGGACCACGGAGCCCATAGTCTATTAACCTAAACCTAGCCTAACGTTGCTACTGCTGCTGAAAGTGTAACTGCAGCAGATTTTCCTATAGCGTGTGTCTTGGTTTTGTATTTGTAAAACCTGGCGAGTCTTTAATTCGTGATTGTTTATCGTTTAAATTGCATGTTACAGTACTTATAATGATGTTATAATTATATTGTTAAGAACTTATATGTAACACCCTATAAGAGAATAGCAACAATTGTAGGTACTAGAGTCTTGTACAATAATAATTAAATTCCATTAAACATTTTCCAATTAACATAAATAATAAACTAAAAATCTATGGAGTAAATATACTAAATTGCAAGGGTATGAACTTCAAAAGTATATATTTATATCAAAAAAAAACACTGGTGAGTCTTGTCAGGCGTCGAACACGGACTTGAGTCTATTCTCCGTCTACCTTCGCCTGTATCGGTAGCTCTGGGTATAAGCTTACTGTGTTACATAAGTAAATAAATTTCAGTGGAAGAGTATAGTCATCGTGTAATACCCCGGAGGCAGGCGGTATTGTTTCGTACCGAATTTTGGCGATCGGGTACGATTGGTTCCGCTGCGAATGCCGTCAGCTGCCGCGTTTCGGATGGGGGCTGCTCTTCATTAGCGCAACTTGTCTAGCCTCTAGATGGATGTTTGTTTTGGGACAGCGTGAGTCCGCGCTGATGGTTACTTGATGAAGCCATCCCTGAGGGGAAACAGAAGTTTAGATTCATTCATATTAAGAAAACTAGTAGTTACCCTCTGCATTCGCAATAAAAAAAACTAGAAATTAGTATATTCAAAACGTTGTTACCATAGCTACATATATAGTATATATCAGCCATTAAGTTGGTATAGCGACATCCCATTCTGCACGGACGCATGCCAAGAAAGGGAAGATATTTGTAGGAAATTTATAAAATAAATTCTCTTGTAATAATAAAAATAATTCATTCAACTACTAACTATTTCCTAGTTAAGATTTACATACTACATTAAGTTCGTCACAGAAAATCTTAAGGTTCGTTTCTCTATTAATTTAATTAGCTACAGAACCCTACATACCGGAACAAGACAATAATTGGCAGCAAAAACAAGTCACGAGATTGAGGAAACTAATCCAGTCTCCAGCTTTTTTCATCTGATACATTTATAAACATTAGATGCTGTGGTTGTCTTCCTAAATGCTAGCAGTACTAAATATATCATTTCTAAGGAGTACATTAATTAGTTTCATCTTTTCTTTCTGTTTTTCTCTAATTATGTTTAGATCTAATTATTTTAACTTTTAGTTACTCATAATATTGTACCATTACTACATTTGTCTAATTCTTAATATTGATGAATCTCTTTCTTTTAGAGAGGAGCTATACAAAAGAATGCACTATAAAGACCCTTACCCACTACACGAAGGGGAACAAATAACAATAAACAAAAACAAGATATTTGTGAATAAATTATTAATAATAATGGTCTAAGTAGTAAGTCCATCGGTTGAAATGAATGAATGAATTTGATTAAGTAAAGTTTTGTTAAAATATATATATAAAAGTTATGATAAAAAAAACTTTAAAAGTTCTCTAAGCAAGGAATGTTTGTTCTTAATTTTTTTTAATAACTTTAAACATTGGAATGCGAATCTAAATAATTTCTAAAACTGAATTCGATAATAAAATATTATACAGAGCGGTGCAAAGCTAACAAAGCGGCGGCGCTGCGCAAACAAAACGAATTGAATATAGTGCAGTAGTTTCGATTAGTCGCGCCCGCGGATTACCGAATAAAAAAAAAGTGGTAGTGGGGGTCCGGAGTGTTAATTATTGGGGTTGGGCCGTGCGAGGGTCACGGAACAGATGAAAGTCAATTTGCCCGGGCGACATGATACGGCTCATTTCGCAGCTCGCTACAAGTGCGGCACCTGCGCATGTTCACTGGCCCTAGGGCGTGCGGCCCGCCCTTTGTGCGCTCCCAACAAACAACAGGGCTCCGACGGAATACATCACGGCTGTTGTTGTTTCCTCCTCGATATTCAAATCACATGTTACATTTGTATTAACAAAGAGCTGATCTTTTCTTTGTATATCTAAAGGATATAATTTATACGGAATCATTTCATTCGTATTAACACTTAATTTACCAGCTAAACTCTGCATATTTCTACCAAAACCTAATATATTTGTTACGAATATATATAAAACAATATTATTCATAAAATTATGAAAGAAAAGTCATGATAACATGACAGAAAGAAAATATTTCATGCAGATATCATTTTAAATAGAGCTTGCTGGACCAATCAATTTGACTGGTCTGGGAAATCTAGTATTAAAAATATGAAAATTTTACATAATGAAAATCTTATATCATAATGAAATTCCTTCTGGATTAATATTTGCATAAAATAAGAAAAATCCTGATTTTTTTTAAATAATTTTAAACAATATTATACTAATTAAATATGTTATTTTATACGAGGTTACGAAACGAGGAAGTTCACCTAATGGTAACTGACACGCTTGCCTACAACAACGCTGGTTATTATAGTACACAATACAGAGACGTAAGGTGTTTAGTCTTCTTACCCCAGTAATTCCACTAGCGTATAGCACTCAAACCGGAACACAGTAATGTTTGAACATTACTAGGGTCTGCGGTAACGAAGACCCACCACCAGTACCAATTTATTCAAAACCGTACTAATTTCTTGTACACAAATACAGACAAGTTATGTAGTAACATAAAAGAAAGATAAAAAAGTAAATATTCTTCTTAATAACTAAATGAAAACGTATCTATGTAATTAGTAATAATGTTTTCTTTTACAGAAGAGATTAAATTCGGGATTAACCGACTTGTCGGTGACCGAAATGAAGAGGAAGAAGACGAGGGACTCCATGCAGAAGCAATTAGACCGGAGAACATCTCACCCAGCTCCCGTTGCGGTTCACCTTGTTGGGCGCCGTCACCCCAATCCCCGCGCTCAATTCGCTCCAGCTCACCTGAACTGGAAGTGGATTCGCCTCCCTCCTCTCCTAGAAGACCGCCTGACTCATCACCTCCTCTGAAGAGATCCGAAGCGTTTTCCGTAAGCGCTCTGTTAAGACCAGATGCGCCAAGAGTCCAGCCTCAAAGACCGTTCCTTTATCCGCCGCTGCCTTTCGCGGAGTTCTTAAGAGACGCCGGCAGCCTTGGTCTTCCCGGTTGGGGTGGTTACAGCAACCTGTACTTGCACGCCGTACAAGCGGCAGGACCGGAGTTATTGCGTCTGCGGGCTGCGGTCTTAGGAGCTCCGAGTCCGTTGTCCAGACCGCTGCCAATCGGTGACGTCTACTCGTGTGTGAAATGCGAGAAGATGTTCAGCACACCACACGGGCTGGAGGTACACGCGCGAAGGTCTCACAACGGGAAGAGACCATTCGCCTGTGAGCTCTGCAGCAAGACCTTTGGCCACGAGATCAGCCTCAGCCAGCACAGGTGGGTAATACACCAGATCCTCTTTTCTAATTTATTAATTTGGTTAACTTGGATTATTAACGAATGTCCCGTTTCAGGGCTGTGCACAGCGTTGAAAAGGTTTTCGAGTGTAAGCAATGCGGGAAGACCTTCAAACGCTCCAGCACACTGTCCACTCACCTGCTGATACATTCGGACACCAGGCCCTACCCCTGCCAGTACTGCGGCAAGAGGTTCCACCAGAAGTCCGACATGAAGAAACACACATACATACACACAGGTATTTCATTATGTTAAGTAATATATATCAGGATCGATGAAACATAACGTTTTAGATTTGTATTTAAAACGACTGAACAAATTTCAAATCTGAAACTTTCCGTTTCAATATAAAATAAACTTTACAAGTATAACAAAATACATATATATCTGTACATTGTATGTATGTATTACCTAGGTAATTTTTATTTATTTATATGTATAAATGGTATCATCATTTCAAATTATTAACTTAAAGTTGTAGCATCTACCTCAACATCTCACCTCTTTAAAGGTTGGCTGGTGAAGAATGCTTGGTGACATTAAGCCAGTATACCTTGCTTAAAAGGTCTTACAATAAAGAAATTAAAAAAAAACTTTATAAGCTATTCGTTACAAAACTTAATCTTAGGACCTAAAACCGTTAGACTATATACATTTAGATTTTTGAGAATTAGGTACTAGTTGTGTCCATTTGTATTAAATAAAAAAACCATTTCTATAAAAAGTTTTCAAAATTTTTTGATTTCAGATCAAAATCATTAAAAAAATCGTATATTAAAAAAAAGATTTTTTAGGTACAATAAATTTTTATATCTTCTATATACATATATCTCACTAGGTCACTAGAAATAATCACTTGATAGCCTAAATTGCTGACCCCTATCTTAAGCCTTAGTATTTGTCTATTATACAATATACAATACAACATGTATAAATTTATATATCGTTCATAATTCCTAATTAATTTCTTCATCAAGTATATTAATACCAACCGTTGTACAAAGTTAGGACTTTGTCAACGCAACCTAACCACTTCCACCACATAATTAATGTATGTTAACACTTAATTTAAAGTTAGACGTTTTAACCGCGTAATGTGAACTATAACTACGAACCGGAAATAAACCTTAAGGTATCCGGTTGAAAATATTATATAGTCAACAAAAATTATGAGCAAGTTCACAGAAGAACTTAGAACTTAGAAAAAACTAAACTAAAATATAATAGTACGCAAAATTTAAATGCCACTATGCTGTAGTGGTTAGTATGTCTTGTAACACATGTTTCTGGTTCAATCCACATTGTAGGGTTTCGTTAGTCGGTAAGGTTTTTTTGGGACCTGAGTGTTTTGTTTAAGGTTTATAGCCACGTGATTTGATAAATGGCTTAAAGCACGTGATATTATTCGGTGTTATACTGACACGTGAATTGAAAAGTTCACTGTAGAAAGGATTCAAACCGGTCGGTACCTTCGGAGTGGAAGGCCGGCGTTCAAACCACAAGGCTATCACGACTACTGGACCTAGGTATTTTTTTAATACTTGTTCCCCCGCAAAGTTGGACAGGGAATTTTACTATGCCTTATTACTTAACTATTACTTCCTTCTCTTTTTTTTCTTATGCATGAGGTATTTTTGTTCTCCTATTTCTTTTACATTCTTCCTTTTTCTTTTCTTCTGTTATCCTTTATTCTATTTAATTGAACCTGGGTGTTTATCATCTGCATGATTTGAACTTTCCCTCATATCAGTACTGCCGTATTCCGGCTGTCGACATACGAAAGCCGGAGGAGTCTGAGCAAGAACGCTTCTATTTCCACAACCTCTATATTTAACACCATGTTTATTGAAGTCTGGTTTGAGCCTAGTAAATAAAAAAATAAAGCTTCTAAGTTAACCAAACAGAACAGCAGTATGTAGTCACCCGACCCTTCATGAAAATAAGATTTTTGCGGTCTGTATCGTTGTCTCGCTGACACTTTACTTGGCGATGATTCGTCAGCACCATGATCTCGCAATAATTGTGGAAATATCTTTAGAACTTACCATAAGGTATACAAGTTACCTTAGGACCTCGTGATTCCAATGTCGACCAAAAAAACTATAAAAGCTATATATTACATGAGCAATTTTTTTAAAGTTTCAGATTGCCCCTCCTAAATGTCTCCCAATTACTCCTTAGGGAAACACTGGTCTAACCTGGTCACCATCCAGATTGTATTATCCTATAACATTAATCATTGATAACAGAACAAAAAATTACGTCTTAACCTTCCATTTACCAGCAATTTTGCTGCTAGATATTATTATCTAAAACAAAAAAATTATTTAAGAAAACTAATCATAACATTTTTTATATTTAATCTCCGTTCTCATGGACCAGTTTAGTTTTCGTGTTTTCGAGTTTTGTGAATATTAAGGCGAATAGAAAATTTATTCATTTCTCTATTACGTCGCCCACCTATAAATCAAGCGGCAGCGTCAGAAACATGTGCCCCAATAACTAACCCGACCCTTGGATTCCTCGTCTCCTTCGCTCATAAAGCTAAACATCAATCCGTTTCACTCGCACCCACTGTACTAAAGTGAAAACGGCGAATCTATGCCTGAATCACGGACGGCGGAACCCGAACCCCCTCCTCTCCTCTTCACCCTTGTCTTAAATGAACTGGGGAGTGAAGTAGGTATCGCGATGTGCAAGGATGGTGAAAGCGCTG